>JACDJE010000200.1:475669-773383 GCA_016647715.1 Pavo muticus | reverse complement strand
GACAACGGCGGAGTGCGGCCGAGCCTGCGCCGTGCGCACGCGCGAGATGTGCGAGGGGCCGCTGGGAGCTGTAGTCCCCACCGAGGCCGCGCCTCCTCCCCCAGCCCGCCGCAGAGCGTGCCTAGCGCCGCAGGAGCCGCCGCCGCCAACTAGCAGAGAGGGTGCGCATGCGCGGGATGTGCAATGTCTCCTGGGAGCTGTAGTCCTCCATCTTGAGGCCGAGGCGTCTGGGGCGTTGTTCGTAGTCCTCCGCCGGCGCATTTCTCCCTTCATTATCCCCTGTTTTGTGCTTATAATCAGATCACAGCCATAGCCACAAACTTCTGCGGCATATATAAGTCCGATTTTCTCATTGTTGCGCACACTGACACAGCACAGCACAGTTCGTAGAATCATAGAATGATTAAGATTGGAAAAGAGCATTAAGATCATCTAGTCCTACTATTAACCTATCCCCCTCCACCCCCCATGCCCACTAAGCCACGTCCCTCAGAGCCACATCTACACATTTCTTGAACACCTCCAGGCGTGGTGACACCACCACTTCCCAGGGCAGCCTGTCCCAAGGCATCACCACTCTTCCTGAGAAGAAATTTTTCCTAATATCCATCTTGAACCTCCCCTGGTGCAACTTGAGGCCATCACCTCTCATCCTATCACTGTTACCTGGGAGAAGAGACCAACCTCCGCCTCGCCGCAGACTTCTTTCAGGGAGTTGTAAAGAGCGATAAGGTCTCCCCTGAGCCTCCTCTTCTCCAGACTGAACAGTCCCAGTTCCCTCTGCCTCTCCTCAGACTTGTGCTTCAGACCCTTCTCTGGACATGTTCCAGGGCCTCTATGCCTTTCTTGTAGTGAGGGGTCCAGAACACAGTACTTGAGGTGTGACTTCATCTGTGTAGTGTTGGTAACTCAAGTAGCAGAAGTCCAGGTGAAAGAGAAGTGAAAGAGAAGTCACCATCATCCTTGCCCATACATGTACCAGATATATCAGTATTAAATGTCTTTCCCACCAATTGTGTTGTCAGCATTCACCTCATTACGACTCATGTAAGACCAAGCAATCAGAGGACAGCACAGCAGGAGCTCGTGGCATGATCCAGGACTTGGCTTGACTTGCAGCAAGCAAGTTTCAGGTTCATCTAGGCCTCAGTGTGCACCACCACAGCTACACACATGAAGAGTGATGGAGCTGCCATCCAACCAAAGCCGTGTGCATCTGTTGTCTGACCTGTACCCAAGGTGCCAAAACAGATGCTGGGCAGTATATTGCAGGCCATGTAGTAACCTTCTGGTGACTACAAGTGCATTTCAGTAGTTCTGTTCTTTGCGAATAGAAGGCTGCACCTTGAGACTTTTGTTCAGTTGTGGGCCCCTTGCAACAAGGAAGGCATTGAGGCCCTGGAACACATCCATAGAACAGTATAATGGGGCTATGAAGGGTCTGGAGCACAAGTCTTATGAGAAGTGGCTTAAATACTTTCATCTCATTTGTGAGGCACTATGATGTACAGTTTTTATAAACTGAATCTCATAAAACACTCTGGATTAATTTGGAAGTGATCATTTCACGAGTATTTGCTTTCCATAAATTGGTCTTATTCAAAACATCTCTGCTGTTCTTGCAAAACCACAGGTTTCCCTTATGCCAGAATTCATGCAGTCTTCTCAGGCACTAAGACAAGAAAAGGAATGAATTTCCAACTTTTCTGTGTGTGCTTTAGGTCAAAGTGCTTTTCTGTGAAGAAAGCAGGTATTAGGTAAATACATGTAATTACAATTGCTTAGAAAAATAAAACCCCTAATCCTGAACCTAAATACAAGTGTACTTCAGGAGACATCTCTAAACAGCTTTTCATAGAAGAACTTACAGGACATGAACTCTATAACTAGATTCTGAACAGGCTTAGGACAGAGAACTGAGATATATTATATTTACTGTATTAAAAACTGTTCATAATTGGACCACGATTTCGTGTTACTTGGACAAAAAGAAAATAAAAATTTTCTTTGTTCCACTGCCTCCTTTCAAGTTTTGTCAGCTACAAACTTTTCAGTATACTGAAAAACACTAAGTATGCAAGACACATTTAATTAAAACTGTAAATGTTCATATGCTCACTTAGACATTTGCATGCCATTTAAAATTGTATCACTAAAGTTATATTTTGTGAGTGGAAAGTCCTGCAATTGCTCTTTTTTTTTTTTTTCCCTAGACTGATGAAGTTAATTTGGAATATTTACTCTCTTTCAAACATTTCAAGAGCTGAGGAACAACACAGCTTGCTTATTCACAATGCAGATTTCCATCTTAGGTTTCATAACTTCTTTTGTCCAAGTCATTTGTAAGACTCTAATTCAAATATTCCAACTGTTTTTTCCCTAAGCCCTCTGTATGTCGTGCATCAACTTTCATTTGGCAGCTGGATTCAGTTGCAATTTCACCAGAAGTGTCAGATTTCTTTTCCAGATAAATTTTGCTCATTGAATCTTCAGTGCATATATCACTTTAAAAAGTTGATAATATAACACTTCCTGAAAAGTGACGCTTAGTGCAACAGAAAGAAAGTTAAAGATTTTCCATATTCTTGAAAAAAAAAAACCAAACACACACACAAAAGAAGTGGTATTGTGGAAGTTTTTCTCTAAGCAGTTTCCTAATAAGAACCTAATGCTTCTTGGTGACTTTGTGAGCCATTACATAACATCTATTTATGTTACTACTGGCTCACAGGATCAGATTCATAGCCAGCACTTAAAAAACCTCAGTGGGTTATAAAACAAGATTGCATCTCTCTGTGATGCGTATCATATTTGCAGCAAGATGAAACAGTAATAAATTTAGATTAGCTTCTTTACGGCATTCTGAACTCTACCTATTTCTGCATCCTCAGCTGGAAGGAAAATAAATGGAGTGATAAAGTGCAAATCATGTGGCAGAAGAAGAAAGGATAATAAGCTCTGGTAAAACATTATACACATATATATATATAAAATCTATCTATTTATTTATCTATCTACCTAAAACCAAACAGGAAAAAAAGTTTGTCTCTGTTCCTATTAAGATTACAGAATGAAAATGTACAATAGAACACAAAATTTCAAATTAGGATTAAATATACGCTTTTCCTATTTGTCCAAAGTTCAAGGAGTCTAAGAATATCATAGACAAAAATAGTAAGCTATCGTTTAGAAAAACAAATCTTTGACCTTAATTTTATCTATATAAAAGGAAATCTTCAAAATATGGTTAGAAGAAAGTCTGTAATTTAACAACCAATATCATGAATCCTACTTCAAGATGCTGCTACCACAGGACTGCAAGACTGCAGTTGAAAGAAAAAGCTCTAAATCTTTTGTAGCTTCTCTTAAACAAATTAAAACTAAGAAAACATAGAATATATACTTGTTGTTGTTGGTAGTGGATTGAGGTAAGATTTCTTAAGAGGCAGCCTTTCAGTTCATTCAAACCCGAGAGCTTTAGCTTTAGTTCTTGGCTTTAGTTCTGACCACCAGAGGGCAGGGCAGATGCAGCAGAAGATAAAAGCTTTTCTCTAGAGCGAGTAAGGAACGTGCTAACAAAAGCTGCACTTTCGTTTCTTGAAATGTTTCTTGATCTGATATTTAGCGTTCTCCCTGTAAAAGCCCAAGATAAAAGGAGTTTTTGGTATCGGCATAAGGAGTCCCATTCTCACCTGGAATTTAGGATAGCTACACAGAGGTAAGACATTCATCATCTTATCAAGTTACTTTCAAAATGAAAATACGTTTTTTAAGCAGTAAAGAGAAAAAGCAGATGTTTCCACCAGTTTTTTTTTTTTTTTTTAAACGATTAAAGTAAAAAAAATGTTACCTTTTAATGGCAGGGTTTAGAAGCTGAACAGTGGCAAGATTAACATACATGGTAGTAAAATAAACAGATTTCTTGAATAATACATGAAAGTCATCAGTGTTCTTAATACCAATTTCCCACAGAAAGTAAGTCTTAACATTGAATCATAATACAGAGTTGTTCAAGTGTTCATGCACACTGAGCCTACATGGGAAACGAACTATTTACTGTACATATGCAAAAATAACAAATTGCCTAACAAATCCCTTTACTCTCTCTTTCCTGACGTTTAAAAAAACATGTCTGTATTGTAAGCTAACCTTCCTCATTCGATTTTTTTCACCTACTTTTTATGCTATTTAGTACTTAATATTAAAAAGCTGTCCCTCATTTTGCCTCCCCAAAACTTGTTTCTTACCAACTCTATTATTTGTAACTAGTGGAGCGAACAATCACAGTTAATAATTGCTATGAGATCAGAAGTATAACCTTCTGTTTTCAGCATTCCTGTTCAAATCTGCATTCTAAAAATCCTATCTGAAGAAAAAGCGAATGCTTACAACATTCTTTTCAGCCAAAGAAATGTGTGATATGAAATGAGGCAATCAGACAGTCACTAGAAGAATTTAAGCCCTTTTAAGGCAGCTACCAAAGGAAAGTGTCTGATGAAGGAGCAAAGAAATTAAAAAAAAAAAAAAAATTAAGAGCTCTGAAAGGGAACTATAGTCACTGGGTGGATAGATGACTCGCTTTAAAGGTAATAGGAGGAATTTACTTTGGAAAAATTAAGATTCTTCCCCTACTTTTCAAAAGTCAGCATCTTTTCTTAGTATCTTCTTTCTTCTTCTTCTTCTTCTTTCTTTAATAGAATAAAATACAGAAAGGGTAATTTACTAAAAAGCTCAAATGGCCACTGAACTTAACACCAGAGTAATTCTCAAAGAAACCTGTAATTACAGAAGAGCAAACGTGAAATCTCTAGTCGTAGCAACACTCCATCCCCATCCCTAACCTATTATTTGAGAATTCAGCTGTAAAAATAAACTTGGTCCAAGCTTCAGAGGAAATGATAGAGGTGGGAGATGTTAACTCATTAAGATCTAGATGAAAAAAATCTCTTCCTGTTAAGTCATTTTGATTTATTTCAATGCTGAGGGAGTTGATAAAAAATGCAAAAGGAATTGTTAATTTGGATGTGATGTCCTAAAACCTCTGCATTCTTTGTGTACCAGGTGTTGGTTGGGTATAAGAATACAATGCAGATAGGAATTACAAAGACCTGAACTGCTATTTGTATTCTAATATGAAAGTTGGTACAGGCCTTGAGACCATGTTATAGCCAGAGAATAATTTTTTTCACATAAATATTAAATATACGGAGTCCATCTCACATTGAATTTCTTTGCTGTTACTACTAAGTATTAAAGGATCATCTGTTCATCTTTCAAGATTAAATGGCTTGACAATTTTGATATTTGCACTATTTACATGCATGTGACATAACTGTGCTTCAATTGTGTTTGAACATACATTTTATCTTCCAAAGGTTTGTGTGGGGAGCTGTGTATATTTTCTTTTTATTTTCCAAGATATAAAATAGCATTATGAAACAGGGAATTTACAAGAATTAGTTACAAGAGCATACCTCTAATTTTTGATATTAACTTCCTGCTTTTCTGTTAATAAAGTCAAAAGCCATATTGAGAGCCTATTTATGCCAATTCATAGTGGAAACCATGCACACCCCATGAGTCTCTTCCAGCGGCCTCATCCCCCAACCTACTTTTCCTGAGTATTTAGAAGGACTGTTTAGCATTTGCTGACTTTGGATATTATCCTCAATTGGAACATATTTGTCTTACAGACCCTGTCTGATGAACAGAAGTCTTTGGAATTTATAAAACACAATACTTCTGAATTTAAACATTTTAATAAGAGGTAACTGCTCTTGGAACCACAGAGAATGCTCACCCACACACGACCTTTTCACCCACATCGGCTTTACCTGGGAAATACACTCATGCTCCAACAGCACATATCAGGCATGTCTATAGCCCAAAGGCTGCGTGTGGCCCAGGACAGACAGTAATGCATCCCAAAACTTTTAACATAAAACTTATAACATTACCGTGTGATTTTTAGCAATATTTTCCAGGAATTGATTGTGCGTAGCTCGAGCGCGGGCTGCATTGGTGACAACAGAGCACTGCAGAGAGGAGTGCACAGTGCAGTGCCAGCTCCATGACTCATGCCTACCATGGACACTCAGTCGAATCAAGATCCATGAGTTGCATGCTATATGCGCTTGTGCACCTGGTGGGTAAAATGCAGTGATTGCCAGTAATAATATTTCAGCCTACCTATATGTGTGTGTAGCTGTGAAGACACGTGTTTTTCTTATGAAAGAGACTTGCAAGTTCTATGATTTAGTTACTAATTAAATGTGTATTATACCTACATTTATTCACTTTTCCTCAGAACTTGTAAATTTGCCAAATTATGTATTTAGCAGCCACCTTTTTCCTCATGAAAGTAACATAAGTTAGATATTTTATGATAAAATCTGAAACACAGATGAAAGTAAAAAGCATGAAAAAATAAGTATATATTTCAAAATTAGACATAATTTCAAAACTTTCTCACCTAACCTCCTTCCTAGTTGGGAAAGGGGCAGCAAATATAAAATTGCTATAAAATAACCAAGCAGTGAAACTTCTGAATACGGTAACATCTACTAATGGCAAATGAAACGCATGGTGTGCAGCATGGGGATTTTTAACTGTAAATTTTGGAAGGGTAAGAGTAACTGTAACATCTGCGGTGTCCTCATGGTGGCACAAATAAATACAAAGTCACAATCAGACATTCTACTGAAAGAAAAAGCTAAGTGTATCACTTTACCAGACTTTTCTAAGGCCGCTCCTACTAGAGAAAAACATTGCTTACTTCTGCATCACCCCTTGTTCGCATCATCACTTTTTGGTAGTACGTATATTTGTGAACAACTATTTTCAAGGATGAAGCCCACGAAGAGTAAAATTTCATGACTAGCACCTTGAGAGCTCACTGAGAACAACCACAGCCACTGAACCAGGCTGGTGCAGCAGCTTCGCATAAACGAGGTCAAATATCCCAGACATGGCTTTGTTGTCCTCTCTATGTTTTAATTAGAAAAAAATAAAAGTTTCGTTACTTCTATATGTGAACTATATTTTTTATGTGGCCCAAGACAATCCCTCTTCACTCAATATGGCCCAGGCAAGCCAAGAGGTTGGACAGCCATGGCACGAGTGCAAGGCTGGCAGAAGCCTTCCTTCACTTTTTACCTTCTCCTCACTCCCTTCCTCCAAAACTGGTGCTATTTTGGCTTCTCTGAGGAGCACTTTAGAGCAACCGAGCTTCCCCTCTTTTCCAAATCACCTCGCAGCCACCATCAGCATGGAACTTCTGGTGCAGCACGCTCTGGGGTGAACCTGCAACAAAGGTCGGCGAGCTGCCCTGTCAAGGGTGTTTACCAGTCACGTTTCAATTGGTTGATTTATTTCACCGTGTCGTCCTGCACAAGTTAGGGGGAATTCTCATCAGCCACGTTTCCACCTCGCTCCCGCAGCCCTGGAGCGACAGCAGAGCGGGCACGGAGGAAGCGGGCAAGGAGAAAGGCGGGAAGGAGGAAGCGGGCAGGGAGGAAGTGGCCTCAGGTGTCGCCGGGCCTGCGGTCTCGGCATGCAAAGCAGCGGCTGTGCCCCCGCTGCGCTTCCTCCCCTACCCCCGAGCTCGAGGAACTGAGAGCGGCTGTTCATGTAGCTGAGGGTCCCACTCGGGCGCTGGGAGCCATCCTGTGCTCTCTGTCGCTCGCGGCTCACTACGAGCAGAGCTTCCAAGCCCGCACCGCTACAGCCAGCGCGAGGGAAGCGGGAACGAGCAACAAAGGGGCGCGCGCCCTTTAAGCACTCCTCCCCATCACATGGCGCGGCGCGGGGGCGGGGGTTCCGCGGTGCGTCACTTCCGCTCCTCTACTGGTGCAGCGGGGCAGCGCGCGGAGCAGGACGTGAGTCTTGGGGTCCCCCCTGGAGCCCCCGCCATTTTCTTCTGCCCTCCCTCCTGAGGCCGGCCGCCAGGGCTGGCATCGGCCGGCTGGCGTCGGGGAGCCGCGGGGAAAGCCGTGCGGCGCGGCCTTCCTCCTTTCCTTGAGTGCCCTCTGTGCCCCGCGGGGGGGATGCCCCGCTATGCGGTGGGCCTGGGGCGGGGAGGAGCCGCTGCCATGTTGGGGGGCGAAGAGAATTTGAGGGAGGGAGAGAGAAAATGGCGTCAGGGAACCGCCCGGCTCCGTTTCCCCCGCGCCGAGATCAGACCCTGCCCGCAGACGACCCCAGACCCTTTTTTTTTTTTTTTCCTTTCTTCCTCTTTGTTCGGCTTTCCCTGCCTCCCGCCCGCGCTCAGCCGCGGCTCCTCGCTGCCGCCCTGCCCGCGGGACGCAGGGCCGTGCTCTTGGTCCCGCGCGGACCCTCGCCACTCTTTCCCGGGGGGCAGCGGAGCTGTGGAAAGGAGGGGAGGAAAATGGCGTCTTGGATCCGCCTACGGCTGTTCCCGGCCTGTCTTTCTCCTCTCCCTTGCCTCGTCTTCGCGTGGCCCGTTTCACTCCGCCCTCGCTCCCCCCGGTGCTTCGGCGTCTCCTCACGCTGCCTGCCGGCCTCTCCCCAGCAGATCATTCCGCTCCCACTTTCTCCTTTTTGCAGTTTCCTCCCCCGCCTTCCCCCATACCGCCATTCGCACATCCTAAGGCAGGCTTAAGGGCTTGTGGCCCCCAGCCCCCCTTATCAGCCTTATTCTGCATGCCCCCTTTGCGTCCTTGCTGTACTTGTCCCCTTCCAGATCCCCTCTGCTGGCGTCCTGCTGTGTGCTTCCCCATACCCTGTTTCATTTTCAGTGCTGCAGTCTCCAGCATTGTACTCCAAGCTATGATGATAGAACTTGCCCCACTTTTCAACTACATCGAGCTATTAGCGTTATTCAGAGTCGTACTCTGTGATTTCACTACCAGCTTAAAAAAGAAGCTGTTCCTTTTCCTTTGCTGAGACATGCTTCTCTTAGCCTTCCTTAGCTTATCATTGTTTTCTCTGTCATGCTTGTTATTAGGAAAGAACAAATGAGCTATTTATTTATCACAAAGAGTTTCTAGTAGCAGGCAAGATCTCCTGCTGCTATATCTAACCACACGTTTGCATAGTGGAGAGATGCAGAAGTACATCTGGCAGCATGCATTCAAGGAAAGTTGAATGTCCACTTGTCTGGCAAATGAATAGACTCTAATAACTGATCTGTTAAAGCTGCAGTTGAAATAATTGCAGTATTGTAGTTCATTGTAACTGAGGTGTTTTTTCAGATCTTGTATTACTGATAGGGTAGCTTAGTTTCTTATGAGATTATTATATGGCTTTTGCTTGCAAATTCAACTAGGCAAAATGCCTGTGTAAGAATATAGATAATGCTGTGGCCTTTGTAGATTAAATTAATGTAGTACTGTATCGTATTTTTTTTCTTTTTTTTTTTTTTTTTTTTTTTTTTTTTTTTTTTTACCATAATGGAACTAGCAGAAAACTGTCCCTTCCTAAACTTTTGGAAACTGAAATGCCACACCTAAGGCAGTTGCAGCAAAAAAGGGAAAAGCTATAAAAAGGAATTGTGTATGAGACTGCATCCTTAATGTGCCTTAAAGCTTTTGTGAGAAGACAGGAAAGTCTTTGGGAGAGTAAACTGTATCATGATTGCCTTCTAGATGTAATGTGGTTTATTTCTTGTACAGTGTTCTCATATTACCTTTCTCATCCTAGAATGCCTAAGTCAAAGGAACTCGTGTCTTCGAGCTCATCTGCAAGCGATTCAGATAGTGAAGTTGACAAAAAGGTGAAAATTATGTGTAGTTCATTGTGATTATATTAACACATATGTATCAAAATACATGTCATTCCATATCATTTATCAGACACTTGGAAAAAATATTATTAGGGTTTGTGTAGAAAATGTACTTTTTGCTTTGCAGTGAACTTTTTTCTTAGGTTGTATTTTGCTTTATTTGGGTTTTTTTTCCATATGGTATAGCTAGCCTCAATCTTCCTGGAATTCTTTCTTGCTTTGTATCAAGAGAGAGAAGATTTTGGTATCAGCTGCCCCTTGTGGCAAGAATTTGGATTAATTTTAAGACTACCCCAACCTCGCCCTCTTTGTTTTGTCTGAATAACTTGCTAGTTCAAAGTGAAAACCTCCACCTGCCCTGTCATCCCTATGCCACTTGCTTATCTTGCTTATACATTTTTTTTCATCTGTTTCAGATTCTGACTTTTAATGTGATCTGTTTACTCTGTCTGCTGCTTTCTCACTTAAATGCTCAGCCAAGTTGAATGTCTTTCAGTTGATTAATTTTAATGTGTTAGCTATTTCTAAATGTGTAAATTGAGTGTTTCCAGCTATTTTTAGTAATTATTTAATTTGTAAATTTCTGCTAGTATGCTAGTCATGAGCAGAACCAGAGTACGGTAGAGAATTAATGCTGGGTGTTAATGCAGACTTATAGTCAGTACTTGAAAAAACGTAGTCTGCTCTACTGCGTTGATTCAGATGTGACTTAGTTGCCCTAAACAAATCAGGCATTCTGTCAAATCTTAGTCAGGTATGTATTCGTAAGAAGTTAAACTTGAACAGTCCGCTTTGGTGAGTTTTGTTGTCACAACTTCCTACATTTGTTGCAACCGTTCCTCTTTAAAATGAATTATCCACAATATGGTTCGAACAGTTGAGAATAATTTTTGATATCTCTGTATTAATTTTTTTGAAGTGGAGGATGAAGAGACGATGAGCTGTAAGAGCATGATTACTTTATAAATACTGGCAAAAATAGTAACTTTATAGAATCTGCAAGTAATGTGATACACAGGTGATATGATCTGAATGTTTTAAAAATGTGTTTAATTTATCTTGCTATGGACAGAGATTGGCCTCTGATTAAAAAAAGGAAAAAATGTTCCCCTGATAGAGGTGACTTCCAGATCTTTTCTTCATTATTTCATCTCTTATTTTGCCTTTTTGTTCCAGAAGTTTGATTAGCTGTCCTGCATTTTTGTTGCTTTCACTGGAAAGGAATGTGAAACTTCCACCAGATTTTATTTTTTTAATTAGAACTAATGGACCAGCAGCATTGCTGTGCAAAAAGAGTAGGCTCTTAAAAATAATAAATGGAAATAACATAATTTTTTAAAGCTGAAGTATTCTGGTAAACTTCACAAAGAACAGAATTAGGCTCATTTGGAGATTTTAATTTTGAAACTGTATGGTATTGGAGCTGTATGGTGTTGGAACTGCCTTCACAAAAGGGAAATGATAGTGTGTGGTGCATGGTAGTAGTTTGTGGCCTCTAGTATAAGCTTTTCTATAGCTGATAAGAATGAGTTGTGGTTCATGCATTTGTTTTATTCTTGCTCCAAGGCAAAGAGGAAAAAGCAAGCAGCTCCAGAGAAGCCTGTAAAGAAACAAAAGACGGGTGAGAGTTCAAAAGGTGCCGCTTCTTCTAAGCAAAGCAGCAACAGAGATGAGAATATGTTTCAGGTAAGAATTGATGACTATTTTTAAGGCAGGCTGTTACATCATATTCAGTATAAATTTCGAGTTGATGTGAACGTCTTGGTCGTGTGGTGCCTGGTCTCCGGAAGTGTTACACTGAATGATGCAGTGCAGGTGGGGTATTCAGAAAACCTATCGTCAGGTGTTAGTAAAGTAAAAGAAAGTGAGTTGTGGCAATTGATCCAGCCCTCATGTATTTTGCCCATGGTAACACTCTGGGTAGTCATTTTGTCTGTAAGTACAGCACTTAGCATAAATACACTTCAAATATTGAATCAGGACAATCTCTGCATTGGCTCTTCTTTTAATCAGAGATTTTGAAAGAAATGTTCTTGGAAAGCAAAATAGGGTCTCTTAATTCCTATTTAACTAGGTCAAGGGCAACTGGGCTTCTGTTTTATAAGGCAGTGCCTTGGAGTAAGTTTTGCTTGTTTCTTCGTTTTGTGATGCAGGTTTTTCTCACTAAACATCCAGAAAGATTGCAATTCTGATATTCTTGTTTTGGGTGGAGTGAATGTAGATTTTTTCCATGGCACAATGTATTTGTGAGCTTAGAGTGGTAGACCAACTTTTTGGGTTAGCTGTGGCAGTAGCAGTGTGTACTGCAAGCTGTGCAAGAATATATGTAGCTTGGAATTAGTAAATATCTGTGACTAGCTGGATTGATAAAGGAGGGAGAAGAAACTTAGAGAGTCTTAAGCTTGTAAAAGAGTCTGGGGGGAATGTTTAATAGAATGATCCCATTTCTGGGTAAGGCAAAATAAATCGCTTTGGGCTGTTGCTGTGCAAAATAATATAGCAAAAAAATTGTTTTTCAGACAGAAGACCTGCATAACTGATTATGTAATACATGTCAGTTACTATTAATTATCAGCCCTTATTTTACTCTTGCATAGTTGGAGGGAGGGCTTCAGCTGAATACGTGTTAATGCCTGGACTCTACCATCAGTGTTCTTTGGTATCTGCCTACCTTTTAGTTACAGAAATGTTTTTTAGGTTGCTTATTCTATTGCAGTGCTACATCAGCTTATGTGCCTTAACTGACATGTGTCTGTTTTGGTGTAGAAATAGCATTGTGAGTCTGTGGTTACTTCCTCTCTCTCTGCTCTACCCAGGAGAGCATGCTAAAAGCTCTAGTCTTTAAATTTTTAGGTATGATTTTGTTTGTTTTGAAACTGTTGATAATGCAGAAAACTTTCTCCTTTTTAGTTCCTTGTAGCAATAAAGTGATCTCTGATATGCGGTTCGCACTGCAGTACAACTTAACACATACTGCATTATACAATAACTGACTTCAACTGGTAGAAATCAGGATGTGAAGCATTCATAAGATATTCAGTTTTGTGATGTCCGTGTTTTGTGTGGGAGTGGCAACAAATGATGTGAAACATAGAGACTTAAGGCTCTAAATGTTCAGGCTGTATTCTGGAAGAATTGCAGCTTCCTTTTAATGTAGAGGTCGTTATGACATTTTTTGCAAGATCCATGTTTTCATGTTTTCATTTCAAATGAATGTTAGTGCTTGAAGCTCAAAAAGAAAAGAATTATTATAAGTAGTAGGAAATTGTTTCAGTATGAACCCATGTGTATTTTATTTATTTACCTGTCTTGGCCTTTTTAGACTTTAAAGGTAGCTTTGTATTCTTTGGAATTTGGTGAAGGGATTTGGGCACAGTTGAGATGCGTAAAATTAACTCACTCCTTGTGTGATGTGTTATTAGCGATCCTAAGGACAAGCATTATTCATGTGGAAGGTTTTAGTGTTCTTGCATTAGATTCCTATCTGTGGCTTCAGCTCATACAAGCTCTGCATCACATGCTCTGGGTAGTTTGACAAATCCTGTCTTCTACCCATGCCTAATTTGGGTAAGGTTTATTAATGCTGTCAGGATACACTATTAGTAACTGTCCAGAATGGAGCCAGGGCTTTTCACAAAATTTGTTACTTCTTTTTGTTGGAAAAGACANTTCTGAGAGTTAATTGTGTATGCTTTTTGACTTGTCAGAAATATGTTCAGCAGTTTCACAGCGCAATGTCTTCACCTATCATAAGACCCTAAAAATAGATAAATACATGTTTGCAGTGATCTGGAAGGGTGTTTGATTGTGAGATAATGTTGCATGAGTATCAGTTTCAGAATTAGTGTTCTAAACCAATTTGGTGTGTTGCAGAGCTCAGCTATTTACAGGACTCTGCATTCTAGGAGTTCATATTATCTTACTGCGCTCCTCATACTGTAAAAGAAGGCTGCTTTTTTGCAGTTTTTACTTTCAGTGTGTGTTTAAAGGAAACGGGCAATTGGAACGAAAACGTAGATATAAGCTGAAACTCATACAGGAAGTCAGTTGCATAGCTGTGAGAGGAACCTAGAATGCAGTTCAGTGCATTGTGTTCTAAGTAATGAAAACCTGGAAATAATATTTTCTGATGTACTTAATGGTATGTCTAAAGAGCAGTAGCATTTTACAAAATGCATATGAACTTGTGTATGAAAGTTGAACAACATTAACTACTCTGCTATAAATCATACTCTTCTGGAACAGTACTGTGATTATAGTGACAACAAAGTGCTTGAGCCCAGGGAAGTTATTCTAGTACTATGAGCTGCTGCATGAAAAAGTTGGTCAGAAATGACTTAATGCCAGAACAATAGGTATTTGAACTTAAAAAAGAGAAAAAAAATCAACCTACTTGGGTAAATCTATATTTTGGTGAATTTTAGTAGCTTCAGTTGCTAATAAGAGCTACTTCAGAAACTAGCGTTAAAACTTTTTGCAGTGACAACTGCTTTGCATAAAGTTCAGCTTAACAGCCTAAATGTAATGCGAGCGTTCAGATGATATGTGGACAGAAGCATTAAATGTAACCTAATTTCAGCATTTTCTGAAATGGTCTGGTGGTTGGTGACCCTGCCCGTGGCAGGGCGGTTGAAACTAGGTGATCATGATGGTCCTTTTCAGCCCAGGGCATTCTATGGCTCCATGATTTTCATATTGAACTATTTCCAGTTAACTTAGACTTATTGGCTAAGTGATGTTAGCTTTATGTTTTTCTTCTCCCCTCACCTTGTTGTAGTTGAATTAATATAGGTACTCTCATTTTTAACGTTCAGATACTAAGCCTTTCTGCTGTATTTGCATCTCTAATCTGCTGTGTTTTTATCAGATTTTATTTCTTAGAGCAAATCTGCAATTATTTGGTAATGCACTAATAGTTAATTGATAGGTATTCTGGAATACTGCTGCTTTAAGTATTAACTTGAAATTGGTGAAGTATTACAGTGAAAAACCATGAAATGTTTTTTATGCAGGCTATTTGTGATATTCTTTGCCAACAGTGCTGACAGATTTGGCCAATCCTACAGGCTGTACCAAGTTAAGTCTGAAAGAACTCAGCTCATCTGACATCATACCTTATTTTTGCCTTCTGTATTTGTAGTGCTGTGGAAGTATTTAATAAATCAATTACAAAATAATATAAACTGAAATTTATTGTTCACTTAAAAGGATACTTTGAAGTAAGAAAAACTCATTTTAGGCTTACAGTATCTAAGAAAGCTTTAAAATTAATTGTGGAGTTAATTCAACATGAGCTGTGTAAGGAGAAATGAGCCTTAGCTGAACTTAAAGCAAACTTGTTTACATCTATTTTATGAAGTAATGACTTATGACTTCAACATCTGTGGGTGATTGTTGATCTGAGAATCCGTGTTTTCTGGTCGGACTAGTAAGGTGTATGTGATCCTCTGTTAAACTGTCGGTGGAGGATGCACATTAGTTTTATTAGAAAGGAATCAAGCACAGAATCACCAAAGTTGGAAAAGACTTCCAAGATCATCCAGTCCAGCTGTCCACCAATCACGAATATTTCTCCACTAAACCATGTCCCTTAGTACAACATCTAAATGTTTCTTGAACACCTCCAGGAATGGTGACACCGCCACCTCCCTGGACAACCCATTCCAGTGCCTCACCACGCTTACAGAGAAGTTCTTCCTAACATGCAACCTGAACCTCCGCTAGTGCAACTTGAGGCCATTCCCTCAAGTCCTATTGCTGGTTACACAGGAGAAGAAGCTGACCCCCACCCCACCACAACCTCCTTTCAGGGAGTTCCAGAGAGCGATAAGATCACGCCTGGGCCTCCTCTTCTGCAGACTGAGCAATCCCAGCTCCTTCAGCTGCTCCCAATAAGGCCTGTGCTCCAGACCCCTCACCAGCTTTGTTGCCCTTCTCTGAACACGCTCCAGGGCCTCAATGTCTTTCTTGCAGTGAGGGGCTTAAAATTGAACACAGTACTCAAGGTGTGGCCTCACCAAAGCTGAGGGTCGCTTCCTCGCTCCTGCTGTCTGCACTATTTCTGATAGAACGCAGGATGCCATTGGCCTCCCTGGCCACCTGGGCACACTGCTATCTCATGTTCAGCCGTGTGTTGACCAACATTCCCAGGTCCGTTTCTTCTACACAGTCTTGAAGCTTTTCTGCCCCAAGCCTGTAGGGTTATGCAAGGTAGTTGTGGCCAAAGTGCAGAACCCAGCACTTGGTCTTGTTAAACTTCATCCCACTGGCCCCAGCCCAGCGATTCAGCCTGTCCAGATCAAATATTCTATTTTAAAGTCGTTTACCTAGGAATGAGTTCTTTCTTCATAAACTCTATGCAGGAAATGCGTACAGAAGTCTAAGCATTTCTTAAACTAGTTGTCTTTGTGTGTTTTGATTATCTAATTTCTGATTTTCAGATTCCCATTGTAGTTTGATTTGGTGTGAATAAATATTTCATTAAATGTGGAAAACCTTTAGAAAGCCTAAATATGTAATGTGATCCGAAGTGCGATGCCATTTGCTGTTGTTCCTCCTGTTCCCCACCCTCTCAAAAGAAAACATTAAAGGCCTCATAATTCAGTTAAGCTGCTGTACAGAAATGGCGGAATTCCAAAAGCATCACTTTTAACAAAACCATTTTCATGCCGTGGTACGTGTTGGTAAACTTT
Organism: Pavo muticus; assembly: GCA_016647715.1. NCBI lineage: Eukaryota > Metazoa > Chordata > Aves > Galliformes > Phasianidae > Pavo > Pavo muticus. The sequence continues at coordinate 756,949 of JACDJE010000200.1, read as the reverse complement.
CAAAGTTTGTGTTTTTACCCACTGTTCCAATTAAGTATACCAGGAGGACGTGGAGCAAGCATGGGACAGTCACTGTCTTCGTTTCATTTTCATCTGTTTTGCTGTGTTTATAAAAAACACACACACACACACACAAAACAACAACCAAATAACACTATCACCTGTCTAGAAATTGTACTCAACTGGTGTGTGTATCTAATTTGTTTTTTGTTTGTCAATAGGGATAGTACTAAAATTTATGTTTTAGAGTAGAGCTCTGTCTTTTCGTCTGTGTTTACAACTGCTGCTAACAAAGGGGATTATGATAGAGACAAAAACAAAAGATCAGAGAAAGCCAAATACTTTTTGAAAATGCCACTTTCTGAGAATACAGGTATTTTTACTTCAGGAGAGTGAGATTTGCCAAAAACAAAAAACAGAATGTTGAATGCTCAACTGGTTTTAAGTCCTTCATCCATTTATATTGTCATTGCCTATTAGCCTACTGACTACTCTGGATTAAGCTCTTGGTCTGGTTGTTTCTCTGGTGTCTAAAATAAGCTGCAGTGGGTCATGTCACACGTCTGAGTCTAATACTGTTTGGAAAAGTGAATACTGTAATATGTAAAATACCTAAAGTGTCTTATATGTGTTTTAACAGATTGGCAAAATGAGGTATGTCAGCGTTCGTGACTTTAAAGGGAAAGTTTTAATTGATATTAGAGAATACTGGATGGATCAAGAAGGTGAAATGAAGCCTGGCAGAAAAGGTACTGTTCTGCTTCATATCGTTTTGTATTAAAACATTGCTTACAATTTACTGGAAAAATTTGTGTCAGATTTATATAGTTTGTTACTGCATGATATTGTTAGGGTAATATTTTTATAAAAAAAAAAAAGATTAGTTTTACCTGTAGATAAAGGCAACAGAAGCAAAGTTGGCCTGAGTCCATTTTTCTAAGTGGATCTTGCACAGTTTATGGAAATACAGCTTCAGGGAAAAGTGAATTAACTGTACAGCCATACTTTTTTTCCCCCCGTTGCTTAAATCAGTTTCTTACCTTTGTTCCAATAGGATTTTTATTTCTGAATTGACCGAAAAGGTTTAATTTTAGTTGGAATAAGGTATTAAACTCTTTAAAACAATTATGTTTTTCAATTTTTATTTAATTTCTGGATTAAAATAATAGAAACATTTCATATAGCATTTTCTGTGTCTGTGTAATCTGCAGCACAGCACGTAAGCCTTAAATCTTTAGTTGCCACTGCCATACCTAATTTTTATAGCATCCTTCTAATGAACCATTTTCAGAACTTTTGCCACCTGTGAGATCAGGATGGGTTGACGGTTGCAGTAGCAGTGCTTTTCTTAATGTCTTGTTGCTTCTTTAGAAGCATTTTTCATATTGTACCAACGAAAGAGCTAAGTGCGAATTGTTCTGTTCTGAAGATTAAAGGCATTTAATTTAGAATCAGCATAAGGTTTATTGTATTTTCCTGATGTGTCCAGGAGCAACACATTGAACAAACACTTGGAAAGCTTGAGAATTGTTTTCAACGTATCTTAAATAACCACAGTTGGTTTATGTGAACAGGCTGTACAAGGAGGTCTTTGTTGAATGTGTTACTGCAACTTAGGAAAAATGATTACTCCAAGCTTGAAGGGCTAAATTGTGTCTTGAGGTAGAAGTGAAAGGAACATCAATCAAAAGCTTGAGTGGGAAACCACAGCGATACTTGATGGGCAGGCAAATTCACAAAAGTTATGCAATATAGGTGTAAATGTTTGTAAGTGTGTCAAACAAGCCTGGATTTTATTAGGATAAAATTACTAATCAGATATAGCATCTGAGTCTAACGTTCTAGTGATACACTTGAAGGCTGCTTATGTAGCTACCCTAAAAAGGATACAATTGTAATTTTGTAATAAGAATAGAAAGAAGGAATCTGATCGTTAGAAATTAACGTCAGAGTGTTTCAGACAGCAGGTTTGAAATACATGCCTGCATACCGTCCTTATGATATGTTGTTTGGGGCCAACTTGATGATATTTTTTATCCTAATGATGCCTGGCCAACTTTTCAGAATCTTTCCCCTAAGGGCTTTTGGGACAACTGCTTAAAGCAAAGCCATGCAGATGGTTTTCTGCTTAAAATAATTGTGATTCTATGATGAAACTGTGGTGGTAATAGGAAAAAAAAGGGGGAAAATAATAAAAAATAATGATAATAAAAAAGAGGTGATGCTCCCAGAGATGGAATTCATAGTTTCACCTGATTTCAGCTCCTGCTCTACATACAGGGAGAGAGCAATGAAAGAAACTTGATCACTGAGGGGGGAGAGAGGGAGTAAATATTAGAAGAACCTGGCTGGAGAGAGTGAGGAGGGCCTGTGAGTCTCTACTTGCATAGAGTTGGCATAGAGATTGTAGGGAAAGAGTGAGGAGAGTAAAGCACAATGGAAATATGGTCTGTAGCTTGGACAAGTAAATGTTCAGAACTGAGGAGATGGGTTGTGGGGGACTAATCATTAATTGAATGTTGTAAGCATTTATAGTGATCTTAAATTAAACAAGAAGAACAAAAAAGCAGCTAAGGAAGAATCCTTCTATATTGGTCTGTGAGTGCTAGGGAGTGGATAAGGGTATCTCCAAAATACTGTTTATGTCATTCATTCTTCACAGTGTTTTAAGAGAAAAGGAGAAAAAAATAACCAGAATCACGTTACATCATAAATAGATGAAGTTCCATCCACAGAGGTTGGCTTTCAGCAGCCAACAGAAATACAGTTGGTTTCCTACATCTCATGCAAGGTTTTTGTGCTGCCTCTTGTCAGAGCCAGAGCTCTGTTTCCCTTCCTGTGCATGTGTGAATGAATTTATGTTGTGCCTGTTTTCTTTGTAAGGTAAACTTGTCTAGAGATAGGCAAGTTCTAAACTGAAGTATTCGAAGTGAATAGTTTAACCATGGATCTAAGTCTGTTACTGAATTTGATATAGCTCAAGCATAATAGTTGTGATGTAGGCTTTGTGTATGAGATCAGCCTTGAATTTAAGTATGCAAGATACTGAACTACAGTTTTCTTTTTTGTACTAAATGTTTGTTTTTAATGCGTTTCAGGTATTTCTTTAAATCCAGAGCAGTGGAACCAGCTGAAGGAACAGATTTCTGATATTGATGATGCAGTAAGAAAACTGTAAAGACAGAGCCATACAGAAATCTTAATCACTTTAGTTGTTTCAAGCAGTCTTTTTACATTGGCTTTTGTTTTCTAAAATATTGTTTTCCAAGCTATTGTATATTTGGATTGCGAAACAATTTGTAAAAGGAATAATTTTTTTATGTGCATTAAACATGTATTCTGAGTGAGGCTATTTGTGTATACTTTACTAAAAGGAAATGTGTTGCTTTCACCTCATGGTGTAAAATAAACAAGTCAAGTAATACGTAGAGCTGTTTGTGTTCGTGGCCTTTTATTTAAAGATGTTTGCTGATAAGGCCACCAACTAGTTGTAGACTTTTTAAATTTAGTTAATGGTTACTGATTTTGTTTTCTAAGGGGATTTTAAAAATGTCTGTTTAAATTTTTTGTTTTGTTTCATATCCTTTGCTGTTGCCCTCAGCTTTCAGCTTTAAAACTTGATACAAACAGTGAATACCTGGTAAAACACATTTTTGTAGATAATTTTAAATACTGTATTTGCTAATTTACCCTATTTATTCAGATGTAAACAGTCCTGAGTATGTAGACTTTCTTGCATATTTGCATGAAGTGTTATGCTAAACAGTAACACTGGAACACCATCCACACATCATCTGTTCTAATTTTTGTATAGCTTGCTTGACTTAGGAAATACAATTAGACTTTATTCAAGGACTCTAGATCTTAGAATGCAATGCATAAACTTTTACAGTAATAGACATATACCTCAGAGTAAGACAGTATTTAAAAAGCTCCAGACTTGGTTGTTAGTTTAGGTACCCTTTTCAAACTTTGCATTGAATTTATTCTTGAACACGTCCTGATCAGTTATTCTGCAGAAAACAAGATTTAATATGTCTTTGTAGGGCTTCTGATTGTTTGAGCGTATTGTGTAAACAACACTGCTTAAACTAGGCTGTAACGCAGGTTAAACAGTCACACAGGGCTAAAATATCTTCAGCCAAAAGATCAGGCTGTCATGCCTTTGCCCTGTCCTCACTGCCTGACCAAATCATTTAACTTGGCTTGCCTTGTGCACACATAAGCCGCACAACTTTTATCTTTTTTAGAGAAGGTACTTAGTGCTTACAGTGGAGTGCTGGTATGTAGTGAATCCATGACTCTAGCAAACTTCAGTCATTCACCAGAATAAGAGAAGCTTCTATCCAGTGGGGATTCTGTTAGACTAGGTGTTGCCTCAAATTAGGGAAATCTTTGTAGGTGTCATGGCTATAGAGTGAAAAAGGAAGAATTTGATGTTTGTGTAAAACTTGGAGAGATAATGGGCCCTCCAGTAGAGAAATTAACATTGAAGGATCAAAGTTAGCTGATGTAGAAAAACTACAGTGAAGAACCTTTCCATTAGCAGAAATGGAAAAGAGTTCATTTTTTGACTTACTTCAGTTAAGAGAAAGAAGATGATGAACCAACTTCATGAGAATTGACATTTCAAGAATATGTAATGAATGTACAATTTTTTGTTTCACCCGTGAATTTCCCATTTGATGGTGTTTTTAAATTTTGTATAGATAAACACGATTTGCTACTTAATTCTGGACTAACTTAACGCAATTGTTTATACTGAAGACGTGCATGAACATCCTGTTCTAAGTGCCATATGCAGACTGTTCTTGTGCTGCAGAGTTTGTAATTCAATACACACAGTATATGAAGGGTGAGAGAAAGTGACTTAATGATATTAAATATGTGTTATTTAATTTAAATATTATGTAAGGTTCTTCATTCTGCTTTTTAGCTTACTGAAATAGGATTTTAAGAACTACAGTGAGGTTGGATAAAAGGTGAAGGGATGTCTTGCGGTAGCTGCACCATTTTTGGGCACAACTTTCTTCAACTGCTGATGACATGCAGGGAGACGTCTGGACCAAATAAAACAAAAATGAAATACCTGTTAAAATCAGTGCATGAAATAAATTGCTTTAGGTCTCTGAGAAGTTCTAGGTCTTTTAGTTTACAGTATGTATTTGCAGGTTTTTCCTTTAAATATGAAGTTTTATGACCAGATTGCATCTTTTAACCTCAGAACCTTCATGTGGCTACCTTGATGTGCGTGATTGTCATAATGGAAGGAACACTGTCTTCAGTTAGATTACTGTGGTAATAAGTAATTGGACGGCAGTTGTATATCAGAGTATGAGATAATTATGTTCAGGAAGGTGAAGAATTAAATTCATTCATTTGCAGAGAGTAAGTGAAAAAGTATTGGTATTGTGATCAGTTCTCTTGTGGAAACTCGTGATAGAGATGTTCAAATAAATTACTCCTAGTTCTTACAGACAACACTCTTTCTGTGTTGGTGGGGATATCTACTGGAGCTGCTTAGCCCATTTTACTAGATAAAATTTGAGGCACTTTGATTTTACTTAGCTTGTGTATTGAAAAATAGCTTTCCAATCTGCCAGTTATATTTCTGCCTGTAATATGGATTAAAATATATATTTTTACTTGAGCTGGTGTTAACATCTGCATGAATGCCCTACCAAAAAGGGCAGCTAAATTAAACTGTCAGTTTCTCAGATGACCTCAAACTGAAAACGAATTGTGAGGGAATTCTTTCCACCTCAGATGACTGATGGCTAATTAGTTGACATGAATTTTAAACATTCAGTGTTACTTTGAAATTAATGGTTGTGATTTGTCGTGTGTTGTCTTCAGCTGTACTACTTCTTACTTGAGAAGAAAACTCCAATTTTTGGGTACAGATTATTTTTTGCAGATGAAATAGTACTTAGGGTACACGTAGAAGAAAATTGTGCATGTATGAGAAGGCTGAAATGAGGTAAAAATAAACACTACTCTCTTTCCCACTGACGCTGCGAAAGCAAGATAACGTTTGTTATGTGATGCATATTAGCAACCTGCTTTATAAATTTATTTACAGTGGCTCAGAGGAGGAAAAATACATCAGTTAGACCAGCCAGAGTACCATGCGTTTGCTAAATCAAACTGTCACGTACGATGTTGCTCTTATGTAGAAATGTTCATATTGAAATTAAAGAAATGCAGCACTAAGTTTGATATTTCTGTTAAAGGAAATGCCCCAGTTACTTACTTACTTTTTATGTGATCTGTTGGAAAAAGAATTGGTAACTGTAATTCTGGTAATTTATGTCATATTGTTAACCATGTAGAATGTTTTGTTTTGTTCTGGTGGTCTCTACTGCAGACAGACCACTGGAAATATGAGCCCTCCAATTGTAATTTTAATGTTCAATGGCAAATGTGTAATAAGAATTTGAACACCTGGAAATAAATGAAGACTTCTGTTGAAATAGTGTTATTTTTAATAGAAATTTAACTGCACTATTTTTTTTTTCTTCTCTTGTGAAAATTGCTGCAACTGTTTTCTTGCAACTGTTGTAATTTGGGAATTAGAATACTTAATCGTTTTGTGTTTATGGGAGGGGGTTTGATTGTGTAGCCCAGAAGGATAGGAGTTTTTCCTTTTTGAATAGAACAATTATCTTGTAAATATGGAAGCAGAAGATAGGAACACATTTTCAAACCCTGAGCCGAAGGACTTGAAAAGTCACTTCATTTAAGAAATTGGGCAATTGTCTTTCCAGTGGATTTTTTTTTATCTGGCAATAAATGCCACTGTAGACTAGGTAGAAAACAAGTATTCACCCACTGTTAGCGTAGGCTTCTTCAGAAGGATGTTTGTTTCTTCATGCACTCGCTGTGACTGATCTGTAGGGAATTATCTGATTCTGTGATTGAACCAAACATTTTTTAAAGTAATTTTGATTAATTCAGCATTTCATGGCCACAGAAGTAGAAAAGAGCATGGCTCAGGGGAAGAAACACCATTTGGGGTTGGTAGAGGGTCCTTGTTCTGTCTGTTTCTCATTACTGCCTTCTCCTTATTGATAGGATCCATCTTCGACCGTAGCTCTGGTGGCTGTGTATGCACAACTGAGTCAGCTGACATGTCCCAAAGGAAACTTGCTTCATTCTGTCTTACGCTTTTCCCTGCAGGCAGGTATTAACAACTTGAAGAAGTGCTGTGAGGAGACAGTTCCTGGGTAAAAATGAATCATCACCTGGATATTGGCTTGTTGGCAAAACAAGGGCATTTGTAATTGCAAATGGATAATGGAAGGCAAAGGCAGTTGCTTTTGTAGCCTGAAAGACATTCCTAAACTGCCACGTGGAAAAAACGTGTGAAGACTTACCCTCTTATCCCTAGGTAGAGACACATGCATACACCCTCATTCATTTTTTTCTCATTTAATCCGTGTTTGTTTTGTCTGTGATTTTTTTATTTTTATTTTTATTTTTAGAGATTTGTTGGTGTATGTTGCACAGTCCTCTAAGGTGTACGAGAACTATTCCTCCTGATACACTCTGTCACTCTGAAACTGCTGGAGGGGAAATGCACGTATATCTTTTATTCTTATTTTGACACATCTGTGATGTTACTGCTCCATGGTAATATACATTATACCTATAAAAAGAATTTGCAGTAAACTGGAAAACGTGATTTATCTGTTAAGATGTTTAGGACGGAATTTTGTAGATAAGTTACACAGCTCTTTTCCCCACTCCTGCTATGAATTTGTTCATGGTATTTTAACAGTATCACTGTTTTGCAGGAAACAAATGATTTTTTTTTTTTTTCTGTGATCCCTACAGTTCTGTAACTCCTTGTTTCATTTTTAAACATGCTCTGGTTACAGCTTTTGAAAATAGAGTTGTTAAATTCAAGCTTGGATGCATTTCTAGTAGTTTTTGTCAGGTTCAGATTCGTAGGCTGTTATCTTAATGAACGCTGTTTGCCCTGCAGTCTGAGCACCTGCTGAAAAGAGCTACAAGTATCAGTCAGGACTGAAAAGTTACCAGCTTGATTTGCCCTACGAAAAGGAGAAGGGGGGATTATGCAGCTAAAACAATGAATTTTTCTGAGCTTCTTTGTGACTCCTTCCAGAAACAATATTTTTCTCATTTTGAAGGCAAAAAGCTGTACCCCCGGAGTGTTTAAAAAAGCTGCAGTGTGGAATTGTTTCTGTTCAAACACAAGTTCATCAGAATTGCCCTTTTGTTACGCAGTCTTTTTGAGGCTGTTAACTCCTCACCATGGAAGTTCTTGGACGAAGAGGCCGGCCGCGTGTTTTGAGCAGTGTTTGATTTACTTCAGCTCAGAATTGCCCCTGTGCTATGAGCAGCCTGCTTTGTTAATGAAGGGCAACACTGATTTTTTTTTTTTTTTTAGAGTTTTTGATGCATCTACCAAAGTAAAATTTTGATTGATATTTACCTTTTTTTTTTTTTTAAAGCATTCTACTTTGTGTGGTGGTGTCCGCAAGTGGGCTGAGGCAGGCTCATAATCAAGAAATCTATAATTCTGCAATCTGCGTGTGGTTTAGGTAACTTTCCAGGTCTGATTTGTGTCTGGCTACATTTCTGCTTGAGTGAGATTGCTGGTGTACAACCGTAGCCATAATCTATACAGTATTTAGAATGGGAGCTAGTGTGTTAAGGTAGTGCCAAACAGTAGTCACTCACTCTTGAAGTATTTCTGAATGTAAATAAATGCTTTCTGTACCTTACTCGGACTTCAAGGGTTAAATCCTTCCCTGTTTTATAGAGGGCTCAGTTGTGAAAACAGTGAGGTCTGAAGCTAGCTTAGAGGTTGTGGTGGCAGATGAATTTTGAATAAATCTTGTTTGAGTGTTCTGTACTGCTGGCTGCCAACTGTACAGGCAGCTGCAGCGTTTGGAAAATGAACATTTGTGGGAGTCCTTTTTACTTCTTGACACACAAAGCTGCGGTCAATGCTTTGTCTTCGGTGGAACAAGGATTTGAGTCATTTTCTAAGTAATGAGAGTTGAAGTTAAAAGCACTGTCTTAAGTAACTTCCTGTTACTATGTTAATGATGGGATTGCAGATATTAGGAGCAGTGGCCTTCAGCCCTCAGGAAAAATGTTCCTGTGCCAGTTCCATTTGATGACTTAATTGACCAATGTTTTACAGATACATTTTTGTCCTGATATAAGTACTTCGAGCAATATGTTCAAACAAGACAATGTTCATTGTTCAGGATACTTAGAATAACATGTTTTCAGTTGCTAAGAATTGTGTTTTCAGCATGTAGGAATGCTGTCTGAGCAGTATGAAAAACGACAGATCATGCTGGCCACAATAGCATTGCCTATTGCCTTGCAGCTTCATTGTTTCAGGCACTGCTGAGCTTTCACTGCTGTGAAATATATGAAAATTTGAAGGCTCCTTTGGAAAATGTGTAAGGATGAGTTATAAGAGAGCTTCTTGGCTTGTACTTTGGCAGTGTGTGAGTTCCACTTGTAACTGTTCTTCTGATACTGTAATAAGCTGTTTTTTTATGACAAGAAGCATTAATTCATCTCTTTACTACAATTTTTTCCTTAATGGTCGGCAATCTTATTATGGCCCTAACTGTGTAATTCTCCCTTAAGTATATTTCACCCAGCAGCTTCTCACAGTTACGGATGGGCATTCCTCCTGGAGTACTGGCACACTACCTGCTATCTGCTTTGGTACCTCTTAACCTGTTATCTCTGGCACTCTGTGATACCTGGAGGAAGAGCAGCTTTCTTCCTCCAAAGCTGTGCTCTGAAATGGGGTAAGGCACTGTGGCAAAGCACAGCAACAGCCTCTTTGGACTCTTCTTGGTAGGGAGGAAAAAAACATGGGAAGTGTGTATCTAATCCAATAATTTGTTTCCAGGATGGATATGCCTTTTGTGTCTTGAAAATGGCCAAACTCAGTTTCTGGCATAAGGTTGAGTTGCTTACTTCTGTACTATTTTACACTTGCAACAGATATGATGCAGGATAAGTTGTCTTCTGTTAATGAATGCTCTTTTAACACCATTTTGAGGGAATTTCAGATTAGCATGCTTAACTCTGAGACAGAACCATCTTGCAGTCCGGTGATCACATGAATATATGTATAGCTTTTCTGATCTCTGAAGGCCTCGTGTTTAGGTTACCCTGGAAAATGCACATAGGTCACTCTGAAAGTAATGCCTCCTATTTATTTAAATGGAAATTACAATAGCTACGGAGAGCGCAATGATATTATTTGATAGAGCCAATTCTCAGCTACAAGACACATACATACATACATACATACATACATACATACTTCAACATACCACCATTACCTATGCATTATCTACTCAGCACTGGTGAGGTTGCTCCTTGAGAACTATGTTCAGCTTTGGGCCCCTCACTACAGGAAGGAGGCCCTTGAGAGTGCCCAGAAAAGGGCAACAAATCTGTGAAGGATCTGAGCACAAGTCTTGTGGGGAGCAGCTGGGGGAACTGGGATTGTTGAGTCTGGAGAAGAGGAGGCTCAGGGGAGACCTTATTGCTTTCTACAACTACCTGAAAGGAGGTTGTGGTGAGATGGGGTTGACCTCTTCACTCAGGTAACAGTGATAGGATGGCCTCAAGTTGTGCCGGGGAAGTTCAGGTTGGTTACAAGGAAAAATTTCATCTTGGAAAGTGGTGAGGTATTGAAACCTGCTGCCCAGGGTAGTGGTGAAGTCACCGTCCCTGGAGGTGTTCAAGAAACATGAAGATATGGCTCTGAGGGACATGGTGTTAGTGGGCATGGTGGGGATGGGCTGATGGTTGGGCTAGATGTCTTAGAGCTATTCCAACCTTAATGATTCTGTAATTCAATGATTTTCACCAGCAATGAACATGCCATGCTTCTAAAAACTTGCCCCAGCAGAGCATGACCTGCTATTGCCTCTGCTGAAAAGCACCACCTGCTGCCTCACTGTGCTCACATCCACTGGTTGGTCTTCATAAACATTCAGCAAGTGTCGATAAATGTACGTGGGTGCCTGGCTCCAACTCATCCAATATGATAATTTTCAACCTCCTGATATTTTAGATAAGGCTGGACTCTACTTCAGATATATTCAGCTCTATCTGGCTGAAGACTTAACCCCATCACAGAATCCTTAGAGTTGGAAGGTACCTTTAAAGGTCATCTAGTCCAACCCTCCTGCAATGAACGGGGACACTTATCAGCTTTTGTTTTCAAATTTATTTTATCCTATGGTCCTGTGATGATGTCAGTTTCCGAGAGGGGAAGCATAGTATTTTTTTTCCCTCTCCTTTCTGTGAGATTAAATATTTATGACCTCTGCACAACTGGGATACATTTTAACTGAACAGTAGACTACAAGGAAGGATGTGGCCCTGCCAGGCGGAGCCTCTCATCACTGAAGGTTAAGAAATTAATCTAGATGTATGCAGCAGTAACTTAAAAAAGATGTATGAGAGCGGATCCAGCCACTAGATGTCAGCATTATTTTAAATATCAACTGCAGAACCAGTTATTCATTCCTGTTCAAGCTGTGCAGGAGTGAAATTCTTTTTGTACTATGAGTAGTAGGAGTTGTGTTGTATGTTTAGGGTCAGAGTCAGTAGGTGTTTTTGTGGGTTCATTCTGCTAAAATGGGTAATGCTTAATACGGGACTTGATAACTAGTGCAATAGGCTACTGGCTGTTGCATTTGTAAAATGCTCACTGAAATCCCTGCTGCTAGCAGCATACATAACATGGTGATGCAGACTGCCCTCTCTGCTCTCTGCGAGTGAAAATGCTTCTGTACCACATAGCTCTTCAGCTTTGCTGAGCACAACTAAGGGTTGCATCTTAGGGAAAGTGTTGACTAACCAGGTGTAATAGCTCACTGGTACCGAAAAGATGGTCCTCTCAGCACTGCTTATTTGGCAAATCAAGTAACAGAGCAGGAACAAGCGAGCAGTTTTATTCTGGGGAGACGACTGCTCTCTGATCAGACAAGTGTCCAGACCAGCACCAAGAGTGAGAGTGTGCAGTCAGAGCACAAGGGAAGGAAGGCATAGGGGAAATTCTTTTTGACAGATTATGTTCTTATGTAATTATGTTCTTCGTTGTTATGTTCACCCTATGAGGGTGGCAGAGTGCTGGAACAGGCTGCCCAGGGAGGTGGCGGAGTCTCCCCTGGAGATTTTCAAGACCTGCCCTGATGCTTTCCTGCGTAACCTGTAGTAGGGAGCCTGCTTTATCAGGGAGTGAACTGTATTGATCTCCACGCAACCCTTCCATCCTCTACAATTCTGTGATTCCTCATTTTTGTATGCTTCCTGCTTGAGCAATGCCATATCAGCCTGTCCTGTACAAGCCTTTATTTCCACCCCCTTTTGCTGCTTCTACTTCCTTTCCATGTGTGCCTTATCAAAGATGCTGAGTAGAGCACTTCAAGTGTCTTCTGCAGCTTTCAGTTCTGTGTCAGTTTTCTTGTTTCCATTGTTTCACTAATCCACATCGTACCATTCAAATCACTCTTAGCCATTTCCTTTTTTTTTTTTTTATTTCTCACAGTAAGTGATTTGTAAAAGTGTCATTAACTCTTTCTATATTTCCTACTGCTTCATGCTGTTTCTTCATTATGCTTTTGGTGCAGTCACAGGGTTTCATAGAATCATAGAATGGCCTGGATTGAAAAGGACCACACCTAGTTTCAACCCCCCTGCTATGTTGCAGGGTCACCAACCACCAGACCAGGCTGCCCAGAGCTACATCCAGCCTGGCCTTGAATGCATCCAGGGACGGGGCATCCACAACTTCCTTGGGCAACCTGTTCCAGTGCGTCACCACCCTCTGTGTGGAAAAACTTCCTCCTAATATCCAACCTAAACCTCCCCTGTCTCAGTTTAAAACCATTCTCCCTTGTCCTATCACTATCCACCCTCCTAAACAGCCGTTCCCCTTCCTGTTTATATGCTCCCTTCAAATATTGGAAGGCCATAATGAGGTCTCCCCAGAGCCTTCTCTTCTCCAAGCTAAACAAGCCCAGTTCCCTCAATCTTTCTTCATAGGAGAGGTGCTCCAGCCCTCTGATCATCTTTGTGGCCCTCCTCTGGACCTGCTCTAAGAGCTCCACATCCTTCCTGTACTGGGGGCCCCAGGCCTGGACGCAGTACTGCAGATGGGGCCTCACAAGAGCTGAGTAGAGGGGGACAATCACCTCCCTCTCCCTGTTGGCCACCCCTTTTTTAATGCAGCCCAGAACACAGTTGGCCTTCCAGGCTGCAAGCACACACTGCTGGCTCATGTCCAGCTCCTCATCCACCAGGACCCCCAAGTCCTTCTCCGCAGGGCTGCTCTCAAGGAGATCTTTCCCCAGTTTGTATAAACACCTGGGATTGCGCCAACTCAAGCTCAGCACCCTGCACTTGGCCTTATTGAACCTCATTAGGTTTTCATGGGCCCACTTCTCCGGCCAGTCCAGGTCTCTCTGAATGGCTTCCCTTCCTTCCAGTGTATTGACTGCACAGCTCATCTTGGTGTCATCCACAAACTTGCTGAGGGTGCACTCGAAGCCATTGTCTGTGTCATTGATGAAGATGTTGAAGAGCATTGGTCCCAGGACTGAACCCTGAGGGACACCACTTGTGACCGGCCTCCACCCTGGCACAAAAGCATTGATCACAACCCTTTGGCTGCGTCCAGCCCGCCAATTTGTAATCCATCGAATAGTCCGTCCTTCAAAACCACGCCTCTCCAATTTATAGAGAAGGATGTGGTGAGAGACCATGTGGTTTGTGGTGGTGGATCTCTTTATCCATCTTGAAATTTGGAGTTTGAGAGGTTTTATAAGCTGGCTTGAGCAAGTGGCAGAGGGCCTGCAACTGTAAATCCCTAAGGACAAGGGCTGTCAGGTGAAGAAGTGAACACAACTTCAGTGCTTAACAACTAATGAAAAATAATGCAATAATAGTTCATCTAACACTCAGCTTTGTGTCAGTATTGAAACTACCTCTGCTGTCTTGCAAAGGATTTCTGGTGCTGTGTTATACTTCTTGTGCAGCATAGATGCCACACAGTTTGTTTTAAACGGTTTATAACATTTTGTATTATGTGTGGGCTTTTGAATGCCTCTCCTACACAAATCTTTTGCTGAACTCCTATTTTATCTATTAGCATTATTCCCTCGGGGTGAATCCCCTCTTGCTTTTCTGGAGGAATTAAAGAGGTTACCCCTTACTGTGGCTTGTGGATCCCTTTGTCTCAAGCGTATCTGAGATTAAGAGGTTTTGAAGTGTTATTGAATTCTATACTCCCAAAAGCCCTTATAAGTTTTTCAAAATTGTTATGTTTGGTAGAATCCAGTAAATACCAGACATATACTTTATTTTGAGTTGGGAATTTCATATCCTTCTGGAACAAAATACTTTTTCCCACATGTTTTGACTACATTATATTGGCGCCGTTCATGTCACTCCACTTAATATTGTGTCAGCATTCTCGTTATATGCTGTTTTCAGAGGCTATAACTTGGACATAGAAATTTGCTTCCACTTGGAAACTTGGTCTGAGACCAGAAGTAATTACAAAAGATAAATAGATTGTTTTTCTTCCCATAAAATGTGTTGTTGCTTGGGAGAAGAAGGGAGAACAAAAAATTAGCGCTGGCAAAGCGTGTGTTATAATTTGTCCTACTTTGACCAGTTATATGATGGGAAAAAGTCAGAAGATAGGGTGTGTGTAATCCTTACACTTGTGGATCTGCGGGTAGAAACCCTTCAGCTTTTTTCAAAAGGTGAGAGGATTGTGCATGCTGAAAATCTCCACACTACTCTGGAATTTACACCACAACAATTTGAAAGCACCTCTGTCTACTGAATGTACCATACCTTCTAGTAAATATGCATCACAATTTATAATGCCATTACCTCTTTCTGGGTTGCAGGAAAATATTGCAGGGCTAAGGTACAGTGTAAGGAGGCAGATCCATTTTTTGTGTTAGGTATGCATGGACAGGGTGCCTGGCAGGAGCAGATGGACAGAAAACTGTTGGGATGTCCCAGGTGAGGCCTTTCTCCAGGTGAGTTGTAGTCAGGAGACGCTCTTTGTAGAGTGTCAAAGTATAACTATTTTGTTTCTGATAACTGTTTTACTGAAGTTGCAGTGATTCTTCAGTTTTGTAGGATGGAAGGCAGTTCAAAAAAAACAGAAGATTATCTTGTTAGGGTTTCTTGAAAGAGTCCATCTAAGTGAATGTACCTCTACTCTTGTACACTTACATAAATCTTCAGGAGACAGGCTGGTTATAAAACATAAGGAAGCCAGATGACTATTCCCTACAATAGAAGTGCTTCTGCAATGAATCTGTTGCAAAAGCTCTTCACTGTGAGAGGAAAATCTAGAAGCAAGATCTAGCAACTCATTAAGTTACTCAGAATTATGTCCAAGATGCACTTAATGCATTTCAGTGAGCAAGTACTCTGCGTAGTTAAGAATTTCAGCAGTAGAATTTGCAGAAGATACCTGGGCTAATAGGTTTACTGATCAGCAGAGATTTTAAGCTGAGAAAAGGTGACTACCTAGTTATAGTGAAATGTGAAAACCAAAGCAGTCTGTCTTCATGCTTAAAAATGCAAGACTGTAGTGTTCCATGTTTTCCAGCTTGTAAAGAGTTCAGAGAGATAAAGGGAGGCAGTGCATCCAGTATGAATTACCAAGTAATACTGGGTCTGTCTTTCCAGTTTTCTAAACCAAGAATATCTTCTAAAATGGCTATTCTGAAAAAAATCCCTATTTAAAAAAAAAAAGCAAACACAAATTTAAGCCTTATCCTTAAGGAAACGCTGCTGATGTCTGTGAAAACAAAAAGCTGCAAGTCCAGCAATGAAAGCAGTGTGAATGGACCTGAGGAAAACAGTGTGGAAATGTGTTTAACTTCCTGTTCTGGATGCACACTTGGGTGTTACATTATGCCAGTATAGCTTCTCTATTGAATCAAGGTCTGGGATTAACTGGTAAATGGTAAACACCTCATGTGTACCCCAGTCTAGTAAATATGTTGGCAAATAAATCTGTAGAGCAGAACTAGTCGCAGGTCTATGTTTTTAGGATCTTGGGAAGCTGAGGTAAGAAGAGATGATCAGTTGCGTAGCTTTGCTTGGATTGAAAAGAGGCTTTATTTTTGATGGCAAATTGTTGAAGGAGGTGATCTTTCCCTCTGCTTGACACTGACGAGGTACATCTGAAGTGCTGGGTCCAGTACTGGTCTCTTAGGTATGAGAGAGATGTGGGCATACTGGACTGTGTTCAGTGAAGATGGCAAAAGGACTGGAGCATTTGCCCTGCAGGAAAAGATTGAGAACTGGTTTGGTTCACCCTAGAAAAAGGAGAGCTTTGGTTGGAGTTATTAACATGTTTATTATCCCTGGTGAGATGAGGAGTTAAAAACAACAGAACCAGGCTCTTTTTCATGAGAGTACTAGAGGCAGTGGGTGCAAGCTCGAAATACATAAAACTCCATTCAAATGTAAGAAAATTATTTTTTTTTTCCAAGGATTATCCAAAGTTACAGTAGGTTCTCCAGAGGACTGGTGGGGTCTCCAATCTTGGAGATATTCAAAACTCACAAGGTTATGACCCTGGGTCACCTGCTGTAATTGCCCCCTTTGAGGAGGCAGTTTGAACTAGATCATCTCAGAGGTCCCTTCCAACCTCATTCTCTCTGTGAAATGTGTGCACAGTAGATCAGAGATTTGGGACAAGACAGACCCTTTACAGAAGATGTAACAAATCTTAATTTCTACTATTTAGAATCCAATAACAGTTTTGGGACAACAAAGCAGCCTGATTCTTACCTTTGCAGCAACAAAAGGAGTGAAAACTAGGCTCAAGCACCATGGAGAGTCAAGGATCCTCAGTGTTATTGCTTCAGTTGTTTTGCAAGTTTGGCCTTGAAATAAAATCTTCAAAATGAAAACTGTTACACCATGCTTATTTTGCTTGTTCACTGCAAATATTTTTGTTTAGAAATGCATTTTACATAATTTAGTGTAAACAAGCCTTTTAAAGTAAAAAATAATTCTTAGGAATTTTCTTTTAGAACAGATTTTGACAGGAATACACATCCGCTAAGAGCAAATTCTTGCTTGGGGAATCAAATAGAATCATAGAATCATTTGAGTTGGAGCAGACCCTTAAAGATCATCTGGTCCAACACCTGCAGTGAACAGGGACACCCACAGTTCTATCAGCTGTTCAGAGACCGGTCCAGTCTGACCTCGAGTGTCTCCTGGGACTGGCATCCACCACCTCTTTGAGCAACCTGTTCTGGTGCTTCACCATTTTGATTGTAAAAAACTTCTTCGCTATATCCAGTCTAAATCTCCCTTCTGTTAGTTTGAAGCCATTTCCCCTTGTCCTATTACCACAGACATTGTTGAAGAGTCCGTTCCCGTCATCCTTACAGCCCCCATTAAGATACAGACAGGCTGCTCTCAGGTCTCCCACAGCCTTCTCCAGGCTGCACAGCCCCAGCTATCTCAGCCTGTCCTCGTAGGGTGCTGCTCCATTCCTGATCATTTCTGTGGCCCTCCTTTGGACGTGCTCCAACAGAGCCATGTCTCTCCTCTGCTGAGGCTACGTTCTATTTAATGAAAATGTGGGCTATTCTTCAACTTCATTCATGAGTGAAGGTTATTAGGTGCTAAGCCTGAGATTTGGAGCTTTTAGCAGGGGTAAAATCAAAAAAAGTGAATGAGAATTTCTGTCTGCTGTGTAAAAAATGAGGAGCATGGAAATCTGAAGTGCAGTGCTGTGAAGTGTGGGATGAGAGCCTTGATTGACTGAGTTGAAAAGGAAGTATGTCTTAGGGGGAGAGATAATTATGGCCCAGCTGCAGCAAGGAGAGGAGACAGAGAAGAAAATGCTCTCAAATGCAGTCTCTTAGGCTTTTATTTGTAAACTGATTTGATCAAACTTTTACACTCACAGAAAGCCATGTTGTAGATAATGAGATTTTGTGCAGAGTTGCATGCGTCACCTTACAGGAAGGGGACTCTGAATCCTCAGGAAGAGTTTACACCTAGTATAAGTAACGTAAGAAATAACTGGAAATGCTACATCTCAGCAGTTCATGGTTTTGAATCAGAAGAAAACCAGCAGTTGAGAGAGGGAGCATCCAGGAATATAGGGTTGCAGTTATGATGTTGTGCTGTCAGTACTTCCATTAAAAACCCCAGTGGAATTTAACATTTGGTATTGCGTCCCCTACTCCCAAATACCTTTCAGACTACAATTTGGCAGATGAATGTTCAGCCTGGGAGGCTGATGTTTTCTGAAATGTGAGCACAATTGGTTTAGACACACGGCTTTGCAGGGAGTCTGGAAGGGAAAATAATATCAGCTGGTTTCCCATTCGTTTTAGAGAATAATATTTTGTACTTGAAAAGCTGGTTGTTGTGGAGAATACCATTAAGTTTTGTAATTAAGCTAAGCTAGACTTTTATTCCTCACCATGAATCCTGCCAAGATATTTGTGATATATTCTAGAAATGTTGTTGACCCGATTGCTTTGCAACCTCTGTGCTTTATATTTGAGTACCTGAAAATTTCCAAGCAGTTAATTTCATTTAAAGACCTTTATACCTTATGTCTTATTATGATTGCTTCACCTAGCAGAGATTGGCTGTTCTGAATGCCTCATTATGCCCCACTGCAAAGGGTCAATGTGATAGCATGAAGCCTGAGAGGTCTTAATTAAAATTTGAATGCTCACAGGTCAGGTCTAGAGTTTGAGACACAGCAGTACTATCATTATCACTGAGAATGAGGAAGAAAGGCTGAGGTACTCAATGCCTACTTTGTTTCTGTCGTTAATAGTCAAAACAGTTTTCCTTAAGGGTACTCAGCTACAAAAACTGTCATAAGGAGGATCTGGGGAACTACAGGCCTGTCAGCCTGACCTCAGTACTGGGCAAGTTATGGAGCAGATCATCTCAAGCATGATCATACAGCACATGTGGGACAACTGGGTGATCAGGCCCAGCCAGCACAGGTTCATGAAAGGAAGGTCCTGCTTGACCGACCTGACTTCCTTCTGTGACTGAGTGGCCCATCTGGTGGATGAGAGAAAAGTTGTTGATGTAAACTGCTAAGACTTCAGCAAAGCCTTTGATACTGTCTCCCAGAGCATTCTCCTGGAAAAGCTGGCAGCCCGTGGCTTGGACAGGTACACTCTTTTCTGGGTAAAGAACTGGCTGAATGGCGGGGCCCAGAGGGTGGTGGTGAATGGAATTAAGTGCAGCTGATGACTGGTCAGGAATGGTGTTCCCGTGGAGTCAGTACTGGGACCCGTCATAGAATCGTAGAATGGCTTGAACTGGAAGGAACTCCAAGGATCATCAAGTTCCAACCCCCCTGCCACAGGCAGGGCCACAAACCTCCATACCTGGT
Source organism: Pavo muticus (assembly GCA_016647715.1). NCBI lineage: Eukaryota > Metazoa > Chordata > Aves > Galliformes > Phasianidae > Pavo > Pavo muticus. Next base: position 737,505 of record JACDJE010000200.1, on the reverse strand, counting down.
ACTAGAACAAGTTGCCCAGGGCCCTGTCCAGCATGGCCTTGAACACCCCCAGGGACGGAGCATCCGCAGCCTCTCTGGGCAGCCTGTTCCAGCACCTCACCACTCTCTCTGTGAAGAGCTTCCCCCTGACATCCAATCTAAACCTTCCTTCCCTCAACTTAAAACCATTCCCCCTTGTCCTATCACTATCTAAACAAGTAAAAAGTTGATTCCCTTCGTTTCTGTAATCCTCTTTTAAGTACTGGAAGGCTTCAATGAAATCTTCTTGCAGCCTTCTCCAGACTGAACAAGCCTGGCTCCCTCAGCCTATCTTCATAGGCATGGTGCTCCAGACTTTTAATAATCTTTGTGGCCCTCCTCCGGACCCTCTTCAACAGCCCCACATCTTTCCTGTATTGGGCCCCAGACCTGGATGCAGTACTCCATATGGGGCCTCACAATGGCAGAGTAGAGAGGGACAATCACCTCCCTGTCCCTGCTGGCCACCCCTCTTCTGATGCAGCCTAGGATACCATTTGCCTTCCGAGCTGCAAGTACACACTGCTGGCTCATGTTCAGTTTTTCATCCACCACAACCCCCAGGTCCTTCTCCGCAGGGCTGCTCTCAAGGAGTTCTTCTCCCAGTCTGTATATGTATCTGGGATTCCTCTGGCCCAAGTGCAACACCTTGTACTCTGCTATGTTGAACTTCATTAGGTTCACATGGGCCCACCTTTCAAGTTTGTTGAGGTCCCTCTGGATGGGATCCCTTCCTTCTAACACATTCCTTGGAGATGCTCAAGAATCATAGAATGAATTGGGTTGGAAGGGACCTCAAGGATCATCATATTCCAATCGTCCTGCCACAGGCAGGGTTGCCAACTGCTAGATCAAGTATTAGATCAGATTGCCCAGGGCCCCTTCCAGCTTGGCCTTAAACACCTCTAGGGATGAGGCATCCACAACCTCTCTGGGCAACCTGTTCCAGCACCTCACCACTCTCTCAGTAAAAAACTTCCCTCTGACATCTAATCTAAATCTCCTGTCTTTTAGTTTAAGAAACCTGTAGATGTGGCACTGAGGGACATAATTAGTGGGCATGGTGGAGATGACTGGCTGATAGTTGGACTAGATGATCATAGGTGTTCCAACCTTAATGACTCTACAATTTCTGACAGCATAGCTCAGCTTCAGGTGGGCAGTCTAATCCCAGCAGATCTGAGCAGAGTGAATATTCCCACCAGCTGCTTGTAATCTCAGACTTTCTGTGGAAGTTAGTCAAATCATGTGTTTAGGGTATGTTTACTACAAACCCATAATTCCGAGAGTTTTTTTGTCCTGTTAGTTTAAAAAAAAAAAGCAAAGTAACGAGTTCTAAAATTCTCCTTTATGCTTACCTATTCTTCATCTTGATTTCATCCTGAACTGTTCTTAACTATAATGAATTGCAATTCCTGCCCTTTTCTTTTGGCCACAAACAAGGAATTTACTATAAAGCACAGGCAGGCACTAGACTGATCTATGGTGTTGCTGTACCTGTGTGACACCCCAGAAAAAACTAGGACTCCCCATTCTGTGGGGGAATGGCTGGGGAGGTTTGTAATTGATTTAGAAAATCTAGAAGGTGATGGATAACTGGAATGAAGAATTTCTGTTCTCTGTCCTAAAACACAAGAACTACATGACTTGGAAAAACTAGTGGTATGCACTGGGGAGAGGTTTGAAACAGAAGAAGAAAAGCACACCTGGAGCCTTCTGCCTCAGGAGTGGCAAAGGTAGGCTGGAAAAAAGTTGTAACTAAGGCACATGCAGAAAGGGGTACGGAAAAAACGGGGCTGTACTCAGTGACATCTGTCTTTCTGAATGCTGGGGAAGGATAGGGCTTAAAACAGCAGGACTTGCAAGGTCATGCTCTAAACAGTGTTCACTTTACCACTGCTAGATCTACGTATAGTACTAGGCTAAATGAACCATGGGTTTGACCCACCAGGGCAATTTATAACAGTACTGGCACTGTTATAGGTCTTGACTCGTATCTTCACTCATTAACAAAGCGAAGAGACGAGGTCCCCATATGTAAGGACTGGTGGACTGGATCTATGCAGTAAGTTTTTCTCTGAGTAGCTGTGAAAGTAAATGAATCTGCAGGGATACAGACAGCAGCAGCAATTTGGCTCACTGTGTTTTTTTCTAGTTTTGTAAGATGCAGATATATGTCTGGCAATACCGATGCAGACCTTTCCAAACACAATTCTGTTGTCGTCAGTGCGATGGCAACAGAGAATAATTTGGCTCTTTGTATCTTTTCTTAGCTTGTTGAAATATAATTCTAAAATATTTTCTTTCAGCTTTTAATAATATTTTCCTTATTTTTGGAAGATCTGCAACTTAAGCAACATATGACAGATTGCATATAAGCCTACTTTAGTTAGAGAGCAGTGCTTCAGTGTATTCTTGAAAAAAATAATGTTATCAAACAAGCTCCAGAATCTATTCTAGATGCACAGATGGAAAAACATTCAAATGTATATTTTCCTTTTTGTGACTTTTTTTCAAGCCAGTTTCAAGGTGAATCTCTTTTTATTTGACTGTCTTGGCTCTTTTCTTCCTGCTCTGAACCGATCCACAGACCTAAAGGAATCGGATCACTGCGAGTTTGTGTGATTTTTCTTCAAAGTTTTCTCTACATATTTTAGCTATGTAATAATCTGATCCATGTGGATCTTTTGTGTCCGTTTTTAATATTGAGCACAGAACGATAGTACCACTTCACATACATAAGGTTTCTAACAAAAAACTTGGCTTCTCATTCCCCACAGTAAACAGCAGTAGGGATTTAAGCAGGAAGTTGTTTCTACAACCTTTTATGATTTCTGTGGTTCAGCTTGTAATCCTGCAGATGACATCTGCATTGCTCTTAATGCAACTTGCTGCTGCAATCAGGAAAACAAAGATTTTTCTGGTGAGGCAGAAGAAAGGAAAGGAATGTTTTTTGGGGTATAATGGGATTCCAGAGTCTCTTGAGACAGCTTAATCTATAAATCCATCTTATAAATGTGTTCACATTTACAGAAGTCCCCATATTTCTTATTGCATTGAAACTGGTGGGTGCAGAAATGTTTACCATCCATGTCATGACCAGCAAAGCTGCTGTGGGGCAGTACTGAAACCCCCCTGCTTTTGGAATAGCCTGCAGCAGGCAGCTTTCTGTGGAGGAAGATGTCCCATACTGCCTTCATCAGAAAGGTGTTTTAAGCAACTGCTTTTTGAGACAAGGCATTGAACTGGAGGTCATTAGGCTGTCCTGTTTTTTGGCACCAGAAACTAACACCAACTGTAAGCCAGTCCAGACTGAAAAGAAGGCAAAGAGTTATGTGGTTGGAAGGAAATAATATATTTCACGTGATTTCTGATTTGGGAATAAGTATTCGCATTAATAAAAGTGATAAGGAGGCACTGTGATACCTTTAAAATGCTCAGTTTTGTTCCAGGCAATGGCACAGCCAATTCTCCCCTTTCAGATTTGTATGTTACTGAACATAGAGTATATGACCTTTCATCACAACATCACATAGCACAAGCGTGGCAGAGTACAAAGCTGCCCACAGGGGAAATATACTCACGAAATAATTTTTCTTCCAAGACATAACTGAGGTCCATTTTTGATCTTCTAAACCCTTGTAACAACTGTTCTGCTTCCTCTTTTTCCCATAGGAGGTACAATTTGCCAAAGTCTTTCACTCTTCAGCTTGCTGGGTAAGAGATATGTTTCTTTCTTTTTTCTTTTTTTTGCTGCAAATTTACTTTTCCCAAATGGTAACCTTCAATTTAATGGAAAAAGAAAAATTATTTAGTCCGAACAGAAATATCCTATTGTCTCTTAACAGTGAAAATAGCTTTCTCTTCTTCTCTGAAATGAGCCAACCTGCAGATAAAACTCTTCTTCCGGCACCATTGTATTTATATTCCGATGTTTCTTAATTAGTTGATGCTAAGAATTAGTCTTCAAAGGCAAAAAGTCAAACCCCAAGGAGTACTACATATCAAAAATCCTGCTGATTTCAGTCCTAATGTTTTGGTCAGACCATAACATTTACTGTCGCATTAACGAGGAGTATTGGCATCTGCCCTTCACAACACAAATCAAGCACTTAAGCTATGCTTCTGGATGTGTCCAGTACAGAGCGTTTGAAAGTAGAGTATGCAGACCTACAGATACACTTATAACTATAAGGTGCATTACTCAAGCTGAGCATTACTGAAGCTGAGCAGTGTTTAGTGCAGTCTCTTTCCTTTTTTGACTTGTAAAATACATCTGCAGCAAATGGCTTTCTCTGGATGCTCCTCCAAAGGACTTTGTTGGATGCTTCTCCTCACTTCTGTTTCTCATGCATTTAACAAACTGCATTTTTGTATATACCATTTTACTGGAGATATCTCCATCCTTCTGGCAGATGATTTTCCTTTACCGATTCTTGCCCTCACCTGTTCCAACTGTCTTTTGCACTATCCTTGGTTTGCAACTTGATCTCATTCTTTTAGCTTACTATATGTGATGTGAAACTTTTGTCTCCTCTTTACCTCTTCTGCGCTCTCAAATCTTGCCTTTGCATGTTTGGAAGCACTGGTCCCAAAGCACTATGTCTGCAGTGAGGCTCCCAGGTGACATGGGTGACACAGAAATACTGTGCACAGAGAAGAGGATGATGGATTTTGATCTTCTGACTATTTAAGTTCGGCAGCTGAAAAACTGTTTTTTTTTTGTTTTTGCGTGAGATCATCTGAAATTGAGCTGATGATTTTCCTGTGTAGATGTGGGAGCTTTGGGTGCTGAAGTTGGGAGGAAGGAGCAGAAACATGGATCTCAAAATAAGTAGAGAGTGGGATCCTTTGGGTAATGGTGTGAGCATAGTTCAGCCCTATCTGCATGTGAAATCATATCCTGAGGTTCAAACAATTTAAGGAATAGGAAGGAAAGGTAAAATCCAGCTTTGTCATCATGTATTTTGAATAGCTGGAGAGGGAAAGTCCTTTAGGAGGAAAACGGTAACATAAGCATTGTCTTTTCACTCTGAAGTTCTGTTGTCCTGACAGAAATGTGCATCTGGATGCCTCAGAATGTGAAATACGAAAAGGCAGATAAATAGTTTTTCTCTTCACTCTCCCTTCCACACAGTTGGTAACTGACCTCCAGCATTCCTTAGGTATGTGGGAACTTGCTTGTGGATTCAAGTGGTGGTGAGAAAGAAAACAATTGTTCTTCCAGTCCGAGGATTAGCTGGGTGTAACACCAGACACATAACACCAGCTACTCTTAAGGATGGCCTTAGTTCAAGGAGATAATTCACAGGCTTAAAATGCTCATCTGCAATTCTCTTGTCCTATGACTTGAATTTTTGTGTCCGAACCCCAGTGGCACTCACTGGGAAACAAGCACCCACTTCCCTGGCTATTTGGGAAATAACAACTCTCTTTTGCTACCACATGTGGTAAAACCGAATCACTTACGACTGCTTTTGTTTTTCAGCCTGCAAAGTGCATTACTTACCTCTGATTTTTTTGTAAATGTCAAGAATAATCCTTGGCAGCTGTTTAACGGTGTATACAATTTGAAACCCAGTGAAAGGATTTGCCTTTCTACCCATTGCTCTGCAGAGAAAAGCAATGATTTTGCTTAATTTTTTCCTAAAGTAAAGTAAAAGTTGATGGGATCTCTAAGAACGATTGCCTGACTTCCTGTTGGTGCAAGTAGTATTATTCCTTCAAACAAAGCAGCAAACTCAGCATACAGAACTTCTGCATAGAATTCACGTTTAAATCCCACCACTCTTACCTGATACCTCACCAGCTGAGTTACTGCATAATGCATTGCTGCAGCAGCTCCTCAGTGGTTAGAGCTGTTTGTTCATCTTCTGGCAACAAGTCCGATGTTACTTTGAAAATAGATCCTACTGCAGCTGATTATTTTACATAAATAAAGAAACCAAAAGTGTGTCGCAGTTCCATGGTGGGAGGCCAAAGCAGGCGTCTGATCAGCTATTCCAATCAAACGTCTTGAAATGAGATCTTGTTTTCTCGCTTACAGCATTTTTAGGCTTTAACCTTTCTGAGATTCAGAAGCTAGTGACTGATGGTGTCTTATGTGGGTTATTATTTGATTTTCTCTGACATCAGTTCTGCTTTGGGAGCAGTAAACCAGTCTCTTCAGTAAGGTACAGAGGCTCTTCAGTAATATTCAGTAAGGGTACAGAGTTGTCCGAAAAGCTATTCAACTGGATTTCAGCTTTCCTTAGCCAAGGTTACACTGAGCTTTATTTTCAAACTCAAGACTGGATTTTATTTTGGAATCTGAAAGATAATCAGGGGTTAAATTTATTCAAACACCTTCTTTTGGTTCATGTTTGTATGATAAAATCCAGTGCTTTCTGAAATAATGTCCATATTCTGTACCTATCTGCGATGCAAACCTCGTTGCTTAGTGAACGGCTGTGCTAGAGAATAACACCGCAACGCTTCTCTGAAGTGAGGCAAGAGCTGAGAGGTATTTTCATCATTCAATACTGTACATACTCCACCAAACTATCTTCAGAACATGCTTTTATTCCATTTATTTGGTATTTATGTCAGAGATGCTGAGGTTGCTCTAAAGTTTGAGCCCCACATCTGAGCTATTCACATATATGAGCCTGCACAAACTGTATGTTTTTCCCATACACACACTAAAGATATTGAGAGGAGAATCGGCATTAAACTATGGCTCATGTAACTGAAATACTTAATAATTAGAGTAGCGAGAAGAATGCAGCAATTAAACTTACTTCAGACCAGCACTGTTGCTGCTGAGATAATTTGCTCGGCTCTGCTTATTTTGTAGCATTGCCTTTTAGATGGAACTAGAGCTGATGAGGTGGAATTGCACTGCCTTCCCCTGCAATGAATGCATGCATGCTTAATTTACAAGCCTTCTATTCCTAAGCTCAGACTTCAAGATCTTTCTCAGTTCTCCTCAAGAAACCAGGTTATGTCTGCCCCAGGAATACCGACACACTTCCAAACTCCAGCATTGTAGAACTGCTCCCTGGTCACATCCTAGCTCCGCACTGGTGCAAGATCCACACCAAAACTACTTTTTGTGACCAAAAAGTAGATGCTCCAGACAGATCTTAATCTCAGTGACCAAGAAACCAAACACCTAAGATATATTGGAATTCAGTCTCCCTTCCCTTCCCTTCCCTTCCCTTCCCTTCCCTTCCCTTCCATACAACAGTGAGGCAGGAAAGGTCCCTCTTCACCTCTTCAAATTCAGTGAAAGAAGAAACTGGGGCAGTTGAAGAAACATTGTTTTTTTGTGGGATGCCTTCCTGTAGGAAAGGTCGGGCAGTTCAACAGCTCTCTCACAATCTCCTGCTGTTGTTCCTCCTTAGGTGCTTCCTGCCTGCAAGGAGGAGGAAGGAGGGAGTGCAGAAGAAAGAATGTGATTTGGGAGGAGAATTTAGAAGCATGGGAAGGTTTCCTAGAAATGTGCTGCTTCAACCTCCCCTCTGCCCTCTATTCTGTGGCACCAGGCAGCTCTCACCATGTACCCTGTCTGTAGGCAGCTGAAAGGTTTTTGACACTTGAAAGAGGAGACATAGCCTGGCTGGAGTCACATTAGGGAAAGTGAATTTTAGGGGTGGGGTGAGACATCTGCTTCTCCCTCAGATTTATGGCTCCAGTGGATGCTCCTGTCATCCCTCACTCTGCACCTGCACCTTCAGTCATTGCTCCACTGTTGTTATTTCCAAGTGATAATGGATTTCATCTGTCTCCTGGTGCAGTATGGGGCTCCTCCAGGTGCACACTCCGGCTCACGAGATATCCTCTGGCCAAGAATGGCCCTCTGCCTGCAGCCTGGACTTTTTGTTTAAGAAGGACCTGCCAGGAATATATATCATTTTGTATTGTTGGTTTTTTTTTATGTTGTAGATAGCAGTAGATAGAATACGCAGTGTTTTTGTTAGTGTTGCAAAGGAGGACAAACAGATGGAGAGCCAAGGCTTGAATCCTGGCTACTGGAGGGGTTGCTGAGGGAGAGTGATTCTTAGCAAACTGAAGATAGCAGTCCTACAGGTGGGTCTCTTGTCCTCACATCTTCCAGATTCTGCTGGAATGTGAATTCTACTGTAACTAAAGGCTTGCACCAGCATGGCTCATACATACCTGGATATAGTTTGGGATAAATGTAGTACTTGCCACCTGGTGAGTGGCTGTTGAACTTGGAGTGAAATCCAGCCTACAGCGAAGACTTTCACTTGTTTGGTCAGCCTTGTGTCACAGGTCAGCCTTCAGCATGCACCCGGATAAAGCCACAGTGCCCCCAGAGGGATGATTTATCACCCTAGCAAACCTGTGACAGAGCACTTGCTTCTTAGTTCTGTGATGAGTGGAAGGGCAATAGATCCTTAGGCACTCCGATAAACTTGCCACCCTCTACACAGTCATATTATCTTTTACTTTGTAAAACTATTTCAATTCATTTGCTGCTTGATGTGAGGCATCTTTTCCACTACCCATTAAAAGGTTTAGCCCCAGCACTCCAGAAAACCCAGGTGCAGAGCATGCTGGAGGTAAGCATGCATCTGAACAGCTTAGAATCATTATGATTGGAAAAGACCACTAAGATCATCTAGTCCAACCACTAACTTACCCCCGCCATGCCCACTAACCATGTTCCTCAGTGCCACATCTCCATGGTTCTTGGACACCTCCAGGGTGACTCCACCCTGTGCCAATGCCTTATCACAGTGTTGGAGAAGTGTTTCCTAATATCCAATCTGAACATCCCATGGAGCAACTTGAGGACATTACATCTCATCCTTTCATCCTACCTTCACCATGCGTGCCTCTTCAAGAACAGATGAAAGGAGAGAATTGGGTAGCTGTGCACAATTCGACGATCTGTTAAGAACTTATTAGCAAAAATATATTAGAAATGCAGAATACAAAGCAAATCTTTTTTCCTTTACTGCTGGTGCCAGACAGTTAGCACACAGAAGGCAGATCTGAGATTCAGGAGAGGATAACCACTTGCCCTGAATTTTGTAACACAGTTAAAATTTTGTCTTCATACATGTACGTATGAAGTGCACTGTATAAAACCTGGAGAGTGGTTCTGCTCCTGCTGCGTGGGAAAACCAGATAATAAATAAGCTAACCAAGCTGGATCCATCTAAGTGTTGCTCAGTAATGTGCAGGAGACACTTTGTCCATCAAAGGTGAAAGCACATTAGAGAAAGAGATGATAGGTTTTTAAATATCCTTAAAAATTGAATTTGAAGTGCCTGGTTATTTGTTTAGCACTGGGGCTCAGCCTCTCCAAAATCATGCTGGCAAAATTTTCTATTTTATGAGTGTGTTTAGATACTGTCACATATGCAGACTTGTACTTGAACCAACTGTGGCAGAGAAGACAGGAACGAGATGTACAGCCAGGGGTACAATGCTGTGACCTGCTGATTCTCTATGGCTGGGCTGGAGGATGATGGACCCTCTGTGCTCATTGGTTTTCCCTCTGGATGCAAAGTGTCTGACCCAAGCAGTGCTGTCAGCTGCTGGAAGACTGCTCTTCATAGCAGCAGGGAGTGACTCTCCTTTTTCTGTCCTTTCTCACCCGCAAGATGGGGCATTTCAGATGAAATTCCTATGCATAGTGCAGGACAAAATATTTTTTCCCACTGTGCTGGATGGAATGCATCAAGAGCAGGGAAACTCTGCTTTGGGTATGAAAAGAAGAGAAATAACAGTATAGGGCCGTCTGCAGTGCAGCAAGGGAAACAAAACACACCAGGAGAGGCATCCTGAAGCATACTTCCTGCATGTACTGAATGCTTTAAAACACGATGCTTTTCCTTTCAAAAACAGTGAACCCACTGGCATCACAATCCCTTATTTTTTTGGGTCGTGTGATACATTCCTGTCTTTGTAGGACACTTTGCTGCAGCTGAGATGGCATTCAGCTGTGGTTACTATCACAAACAGAGAACTGGCATGTGGTGGGTTTGGATGAATATGCAATCAAGTTTCATGAGAAAAATATCAATAAAAATGAATCAGATGCTGCCTTGCTATCTACTGCATGCTCAGCGGTCCATGGTACTGAAAATAAACAATGTTTATAAACATTTTATGGGTCAGTATAAAAGCACACCGCATTTGACTTTGTAATTTCATAGGATGTTTTTCAGCATGTGCTCCATTACAAAAAAACAAAAACAAAAAAAAAAAACAAAAAAAGAAGTCCTTTATTAATTATTTATTTTCTTTTCATGTGGAAAATGTTTTCAGACTCACCAAAGACGAGAACACAGTGTAGTATTTGACTAAAATTCTTTATTATTGTATCTTGTTTCTCCAAGAGGAAGAATGTACTGTTATTCCCAGAACTTGGTTAGAATAGCTAACCCGTCTCCGCAGGGTGACCTTGCAGCAAGCATCTTCTTTCACATGCCCAGTCATCGGTCAGTAGGAGGGGACTAAAACAGGACACACAGTGGGGCACATGGCATTAAAGAGGATTCTAAAGACAATTCATTATTCTATTATTGTTGGTGGTAATATTTTTGTTTCTTCCTCAGGAGGCCTCAAGCCGGATGGTGGGCCAAGGGCACAATAGGCACATTCCTTATATGAAATAAAATAGACTCTCTGTCTAAAGAACTGTTACCAACATGCAGAGAAGATGAGCTAAAGGTCCATGAAAAGACACAGAAGTATGAAGCAAGTTGACTGTCTGTACCTAGTGTCAAAGTTCAAATCCTTTAAAGATTTTGTAGTACCTATTTGACTCGTAAGTGCCTAAAATTATCAGGCACTGTCATATGTCTAACAGTCTGATAGTGATAGAACAAGGGGAAATGGCTTTAAACTAATAGAGGGGGGATTTAAATCAGATGTTAGTGGGAAATTCTTGACTTAGAGGACAGTGAGGCTCTGGCACTGCTGCCCAGAGAGCTGCGGTGCCCCATCCCTGGAGGTGCTCAAGGCTGGGTTGGATGGGGTCCTGGGCAGCCTGAGCTGGTGGGGACAACCAGCCCTTGGCAGGGGTTGGACCTGGGTGATCTTTCAGGTCCCTTCCAATCAAAGACATTCTATGATTCTATGATATGTGACTTGGAAGTGTCTTTTGATACTTGGCATGAGTTCAGCGAGGAGAGCATCCTCCTCTTGCCCCTTGTCTCAGCCAAATCTCTAGCAGGGAGTGTGTACACAGGTGTGTACACCTGCATTCAGGGGAATGTGGGGAGCCTGTTCACCCTGTACACGGTGCTGGCCTGCAGGGCTGAATGTTGTCAGCAAAATCAGAAAGGATGTGATGAGAATCCACAGATAGTAAGTGAACTGTGCTGTAACACTCTTTGCTTATTTTTTCTAGTTTTCTTCACAAAGATTGTTTTCCAAGGAGGGAGACCTGGATATTAGTTTGCCAATCCCTGCCATAGCCGCATTCTCAGGACCAAAAGTTAGTGAAGTTAGTACCAGGCTCTTAAATCAGCAAGATCAGAATGATCTTTCTAAAACTATGTGGAAAAGGATGCAGAGCTCATGACTGAAGAGGCGGATATAGGAGTCTGGAAACAAAGGGGAGGCTTTTGGATGCAGCCTGTTTGGGATGGCTTCACATGCCATACATACAAGAGGAATGGACCAGTAGTAGAAATATGATCAAAAAGCAAATGGCCAGTTTTTTGGGTTTTCTTCTGTAAACCTGCTGGTAAGAATATTTTCTAAAAATGAACAGGTTTTGGTGCTGCTGGGCATGCTATCAGAATACAGTTTTACCCTCCTGTAAGGGATATTTCATCTTACCTAACCTAAACTAAACATTAATTGAAAGTGTAAATACAGATAAATATGTTTTGGAAGCTCTCGTCCACAGACCTTCTCTAATGGAAACAGAATGTCTTACGTGAAACAGTGGTCTTATGTGAGTCACTGACTTATCCCCACCCTAAGAAAAAATATATTTTGGATGCCTCTCTTTTAACCTGACTCTAATTTTCATGAAAACACATCTGATAGATTTGGAGACAATAATGGTATGTTCTGTGCAGAATTTTTACTAGGTTTTTTTTCTTCCTTTGGCATCCACTTGAAAGAATTGTTAGAAGATGATGCCTTCTGGAAACATTTATCCATTTCATGTTAAGAATGTGAGTAATTGTGTAGCGTATGTCATGCATATTAAATATTTCACTATGAAAACAAATCTTAGTCATTATTGTTTCTTATGGCATTCCAATATGTTCTCTTAGAATACACTTTGCTTTCTGCCATCTGCTGAGTTCTAGAATTAGGATGAAGGGCTGACCCAAAACTTTGTATAAATCTCTATGGTTTTAAGATTAGACTTGGCAAGAATGCATTCCAACAGCTCTCCAGCCTGGAACCAACAACAAAATAAGCGTGGGGTGTCAGGAATGGACACAGCTTTTTGTGAGCTCTGCATCACACTATCCAGTGATGGAAGAGTATTGTAAAGATTATTCACTGGCAGATGGGTTTTCAGGGTAAGGCATAGGTTAATCCAAAGGCACTTCATATTAGCACTGGACTGATAGTTCCAGCAAATTTTATAGATCTTATTTTTTTCATTGAAATTGTAGATTTTTTAGTCCTTGTTCTGGGGCTGACCAACTACTCCCAAGACAGCAGAAAGGCTGCATAAAGATACAATCCAAAAGCTACACAAAGTTGTAGTTCAGAGCTCTCAAACACAAAGTGAGAAGCAGGACACATCCCTGCAGAAGTTATGCTATGCAAGAATCACGGAAACCATGGTGGAGGGACCTATGGAGGTCAAATTCTGGGGAAGGCGAAGCTAATTGACTGCCATATACATTGTTTCTCCACTCCCTCTCCCTCGCTGAACAGCATGGAATTTAATTGGGAAACTGATTTATTTAACTTATGTGTGAACTGACTACCACTAAAATAATTAATCAAAGCTGAAATCGAGGCAGAAAATCACCAGTAATGGACAGTTCCCTTATCTTGTGCTGGTATTCTGGTGTTGACAATGCAGTCTAAGTATAAACCACAGAAGCCCTAAAATAAAGCCCTTGGGAGTGATAAGTCTTCTCTCTACTGCGCTCTGTCTGTAAAGAAGGGATGAAGTTTTCTTCTGCTGTTGGCAAATACTGGTGGAGCCTGAAAACGTAACATTAGTCTGGCTGGTAATACTTGGCAGTTTTAGTTGGTCTGGGAGAATTTTTTGTTCAGACTGTCAAGGTCCTTCTCTATATCTCAGTATTGTTCTTGATGCAGTGATTTATTTCCTTGAACAGAGGAATAATAGGTCCTTGCAAGAAAGCACTGCCTAATATCCAACAGGTAAACAGACTGTTGGCTCATGTTGCCTTAAACTGAAGAAGTCCAAAATTGGTCAAGGATCCTTGATTGCCCTAACTTCTCTGACTCTAAATCTTGCTCCAGTTCTTCTTCTTCAGTTAAGTGGTACAAATATAATTGCCTGTGGATCTTCCTTCTCTTTAGCCCGTCTCTCTGAAACAACAGAAGTTTTGGGAGATGGAAAGTTAGGTATTCCAACAATCCATGCTGCAGGCTCCTGAGGTAGAAGTACACACAGGCAGATCATCCCAGCACCCTGTGAAGTAAGTCCATCAGCCCTCTGGCAGATCTCTGAACCAGGCCACTGAGAGAAGGGTTTGCAATGCATGCTGTGCTTTCTGACTTTATTGCCATTTCACACTTCATTTCCTGGCAGCTGAGATCCATAACAGTTCTCAGTGCAATATTTTTTAACAGTTCTTTGTTGTAAACTAAGTCAGGGAGTGAGTCTTTGTGGAAAAAAACAAAGAAAAGGGAAGATAAATTAGAGGCTTTTAAATAAAGTTTTGATTCCTTATGATCTTATGTAAGCAATGGAGAATATACTCACCTCTTGCTACTGTAGTACACGACATCCTCACTCCCTGCGTGCAGCTTGCAGTGCATTGGAAGTGCTGGGATACCTCTTGCCAGGGCTTTGGCATGGACAGAGATATGTCTGCTTTATGTTCCATGAAGAAACTCCTGGGAAAGTGTCTATTTGCATCCTGTGGGATACTAACAGGCAAGGTACAAGAACAGTACATTGAGCCTGGATGACAGAGGGGTGCAATAGGTGAAACCTGGAGGAAGATGTGACAGCTGGGCTTCAGTTTGTCTGACAACCAAGCACTTGACCAGCAGTGAAGTACCTGCTTTTAGAATCCTGTGCCTATGTTATACAGCTAGATGTAAGAAAACAGCTGAAGAAACTAGTCAATTTTATGGCTTCTGGGAAAGCTGAGTTCCAGGAATGGATTCCAAGTGTGACACTGCTGATATAAAATACGACATGATAGCCCTAGAGTAATCTGTAGAAGTCAAGATTCAACAGGAGCATTTTTTGCAGTCTAGTTCATTCCTCCATGTATTTCAAAGATGTGCTGTTAAGTGTGAAATGTCTGACTTGCCACTTGCATTTTTTTCATATGCTTTTGTTTTGTATTAGTTTTATGATTCAACAAAGCACGATCAGTGGATCATGATGATCATGGATCATAATGAGCAGTGGATGTAGTCTACCTTGACATCTGCAAGGCATTTGATACTGTCTCCCATGACATCCTGATAACAAAGCTGAGAAAGCATGGGATAGATGAGAGGATGGTGAGGTGGGTAGAGAACTGGATGACTGGCCGAGCTAGAGGGTGGTGATCAGCAGTGCAGAGTCTGTTTGGAGACCTGTGACTAGCGGTGTTCCCCAGGGGTTGGTGCTGGGTCCGGTCTTGTTCAATATCTTCATTAATGACCTTGATGAGAGGACAGTGTCCACCCTCAGCAAGTATGCCTATGATACAAAGCTGAGAGGAGTGGCTGACACACTGAAAGGCTGTGCTACCATTCAGCAAGACCTGGACAGACTGGAGAGCTGGGCAGCTATAAGCCAGACGAGGTTTAACAAAAGTAAGTGTAGAGTCTTGCATCTGGGAAGGAGTAACTGCAAGTATCAGTACAGGTTGGGGCATGATCTACTGGAGAGGAGCTCTGCGGAGAAGGACCTGGGGATCCTGGAGGATGACAGGTTGGCCATGAGCCAGCAGTGTGCTCTGGTGGCCAAGAAGGCCACGGGGATCCTGGGGTGCATTAAAAGGAGAGTGGCCACCAGGTCAAGGGAGGTGATCCTCCCCCTCTACTCTGTCCTTTTCAGGCCTCACCTGTATCTAGTTCTGGGCTTCTGTCACGGGGTTATCTGGACCAGTCTATGCCCATGACAGGGACGGTAGGCCCAAGGGTCCCCCTCTCCAGCCCCCCCCCACCCCGAAAAAGGGGAAGGGAAAGGCAAAGGAAAACAAACAGCAGCAGCACTGATCTAGGGAGGTACACTTATTTTACTAACTATGATATAATACAATCTAATTGAAATTGAGACTAATAAATCAAATAAAACAAGGGAGAGAGAGAGAGTTTTCAGAGCATCTGAAAAAAACCGCCTGCGTTCTTCGTCAGTTGAAGAAAAAGGAAGAGACCCCCCTCCCAGCCCGGGGGAAAGATCTCATGACCTCCATGATGTACAGGGACAGGTACCCGGAACTGGGCATTTACACTTTAACTCCCAGTGCACTACATGATGTAGAATGTGGAATACTGAAAACCAAAAAATTGCAAAACCATGACAGCTTCCCAGTACAAAAAAGACAGGGATCTCCTGAAGAGAGTCCAGCAGAAGGCCACAAAGATGATAAAGGACCTGGAGAATCTCCCCTACAAGGAAAGGCTGAGTGACCTCAGTCTGTTCAGCCCTGAGAAAAGAAGACTCAGAGGAGATCTTTTTAATGTTTATAATATCTTAAGTGTGGGAGTCAAAGGGACATGGCCAACCTTTTTCAGTGGTCCATGGGGACAGAACAGGGGGAAACAGCCATAAACTGGAGCATAGGAAGTTCTGCACAAATATGCGAAGGAATTTCTTCACAGTGAGGATGATGGAGCACTGGAACAGGCTGCCCAGGGAGGTCGTGGAGTCTCCTCCTCTGGAGATATTCAAGACCCATCTGGATGCCTACCTGTGCAGCCTGCTGTAGGGAGCCTGCTTTGGCAGGGGGGTTGGACTCAATGTTTTCAAGAGGTCCCTTCCAACCCCTTTAATTCTGTGATTCTGTGATCAGTAGGAATCTAAAAAGTGAATGTGAAATGGAAAGGCAAGATAGGTTTGTCAGCTGTTGCTTCTGGAACTGAAAAACAGAAACACTGTAAGTCAGTGCTACAACAAATTGGCCATACATAGAGTCACCTGGTTTCAAATACCACTCCTGCATCTCACCAGGCTTCAGCCATGTGAGAAAAACTCCAGTTCCAGCTCATGGTTGACCCTCAGCTCAGTGTAGCTGAACTTACTGGTATGAATGCACAGTCTTGGCTCTGTGCCTGCTGATTTCAACAAGAGCTTGGTGAATGTTGATTTTGGAAAGGGCTGAAGTTGAAATGATATCTCTGTTTAAGTGCCTATGAATTAGTAATAGCTGTCAGTGCAGATGGTTACCACTCGGGATTGTTCCTTGTAATAAGCTATTTCAGGGTAGTAATTGTCAAAAGATGTAGAGGTTTTATCCTGTTCTTACAGTGCTTTTCACTGAGTGTTAAGCCTATTCTTTTGTCAATCCTTTGCCAAAATCCTGTTTAGTGTCCAACAGAAAGAAGTAGCTTTAAAGGCTTATGAAAAGGGTCGTAAACATGATTTCCACTTGTGGAATTACTTCTTGTTAGAAGCAAAACAAAAAGCCTCCAATGTCCCATGCCCAACTGGCCCTGGAAGTAAAACTCTGCGCTCTTCCAATCATCACCCGTGTGTTGGTAAATTCTTTCATAAATCTTTGTTTTCTTAATGAAGTCATTCATGGATTTTGCACCCTGTCTTCATCCAAAAATAGCATGAACCTTACCTGACCATATAATGCAAGTAGTATTTATTTCTCTAGTTCTAGAGTTGATAATGGCAGATCTGGGATTGTACATACGCAGTGAGGAAAGTGAGCAAGTACCTTTAATCTATGCTGGTCAAAGCATAAGAGTGTTAAGTCAACTATATGTAAGTTCTTACCCCCACTAATCTAATTTTCTCTTGAGTTGGGGGTGTGGAGAGTGTCATGTTTATTACGTGTCAGCTTCCTCCTTTCCATGGGGTGAACTGCTGTTTTGCATCCATTCAACAAGAGCAGACACATAGTCCCCGATCTTTCTTTCTAAGTGTAATGTTAAAGTTATAACCCATCCTGCTGATATTCACTGCACCTAATAAAGATATACTTTTGTTTTTCTTTTCCCATGCCCTGCTTGCATTCATGCTCAGGTGATTTATTCAAGTGTTCAGATTGCTGTTCCAACCCCTGCTTGGTACTGATGAGCTCCTCCAGGACCACCAGACCCACCATGATTGGTCCTCACTCTCACCAAATGTCTGGCTAAACCCATCCTTGGCTGTTCACCCACATGGCTGCCATGAACAGAGCAGAGAGGATGGGGAGGTGATATTTCATTATAGTCATAGTATGTAGGTTGTTTTTCTGCAATGCCTATCCACCCTTCTTTGTAGGCTGCAGACTGCACAGAGCAGTTTCTTTTTGGTCTCATGTTAGAGGGAATAACACTGAGTCTCCAGAAAAGAAATCTCCAAGGTTCCAAGTCTCCAGCTTGAAATCCTGTGGAGTGTGATATTCTCCCTCCATCGCATCAAGCCTTAGCTCTCTCCATATTCTGAGTGCATCTGATCTGTATCCCAAGTCAGTGAGGTCAATATGAATATTTCTTTCTTGCACCAACCTCTGGGAAAACATTTGGATGAATGTTATTAATCCCCTTGGTGCCCTGCATGTCTAGGAGATGTCTACAAAACAGCATGCAAGCAGAGCTTGGAATGAACATAATGAGGCAGGTCTGATCCAAATAACAACGGAAGCCTGTCACGCACCTAAATAAACAGGCGAGCATGCCAATGAACACAATCAGTTGCAGGGTGATGTTAGTGGTAGGAGCTGCATGTTGTTGCCTGAATATTCAGGCTGGAGGCTCTTTAACACAAAAATGAGATGACTTGTTCTGCTGGACTCAGCTCTGTTTTGTCCAGAGCAACACGGAAGAGCTGTGGCATTGCTGTTGATGCTTCCCAGCCTTGGACAAACATTAACTTTTGTTCCCTCCACAGGGGTTCTTTCAATAGGGTAGAACAAACAAACAAACCATCTCCAAGATGGATGTAGTGAGAAAGGAGCTGACTCCTAGCTTCACAGAAACACAGAGTCACACAATGGCTGAGGTTGGCAGGACCTCTGGGTCCATGTGTCTCAACATGGGTACCATGTGGGTACCCAGAGAAGGGTACCCAGTGCCACGTCCAGGTGGATTTGAAGATTCCCAAGGAGAACACTCCACAGACTGTGGGCAACCTGTGCCAGCACTCTGTCATCTGTACAGCACAGAAGTGCTTCCTGATGTTTAGATGGAATCTTGATGTTCTGGTTTGTGTTCCTTGCCTGTTGTCCTGGCACTGAGTACCACTGCAAAGAGCCTGGCTCTGTCTTTGCACACTTTGCATGCACCAAGTAGCACGCCTGGTAATTTCCATTGTCTGGCTCCATCAGAAGACAAAACAAACGCTGTGGAAGTCTGGTGGTGGACTCTGAGCTTCCTGTGGGAGGGTGTTTTGGATGACAACCAATTGCATTTGATGAACAAGAAAAGAAGTGATGGCCTTAAGTTTTTCAAGGGGAAGTTTAGGTTGGATATTAGGAAAAATTTCTCAGAAGGAGTGGTGAGGTATTGGAATAGGCTGCTTGGGGAGGTGGTAGAATCACTGTCCATGGAGGTGTTCAAGACCCATGGAGATGTGGCACTGATGGACATGGTTTAGTGGGATGGTGGTGATGGGTTGATTGTTGGACTAGATGATCTTAGTGGTCTTTTCCAACCTTAATGATTCTAAGACTCTATGATCTGTACTAATAAAGGAGCCAACTAAAGTGAGATGGATCTGGGAAAGCTATAATATGGAATTACTAGCATGAGGACCCCTAAAAGCATATTCTAATTTGATCAAATTAAACTCTGTCACTTTAAATGTAGAAGTGCAACGTGTTTGGTATCATCTCAAAAGCAGATCTTGTCTGCAGCTGTACACTGAATTAAGCACATTGTCTATAGTAACTCAATCTATGTCCCTGGTCAGTCAGATGCAGCACCTGCATTTTAAACATGTATTTCCTGTTGTGGGATTTTGCTTCCAGCCCTATTGTCCCCCAGTTATCACTTCTGGACTGTAGTTGATAGTTGCTTGGTGCAAATACTGGAATAGCCTGAATAGAGGTTTGCTGTGTAGAAGCAGCAGTCATGGAAATATCGCTTTTGCACTTGTGCTATCTAATTACAAAACCGAGAGGCCAGGACCGGTACCTTGATGCCATCTCCAGACCTTCTCTGGGCAGCCTTATGTTTGTGACCTTTTAGACTCCCACTGTTGATCAGGCAAGGCAACCTGCCTCAGGAGCTGTGCTCTGAAAGCACCCTAACAGCTTGGCCTAAGTCCTTAGTATGGTTTGTGAGTGTTTTGTCACAATTTAAATCAAACTAAGCCTCTCAGTTCCTGCTTCATTCACACTACTGGGAAAATAACTTTGTTTACCTAGCTCTTAATAACTTTTGCAGTGACCGTGAAATCAGGAATTTATGCAATTTTTGTGCTCCTTCAGCACCTTCCTTCTGAGGATCACAGTGTGTCTTCTGGCGTGGTTAAGGAAACATCCTGTATTACTTGCATTTAATTCAATTACTCGCTCTGCTTGTGCAAGCAGAACAGGAGCCCCTGTCACTGGGCTCACATGAGATCCAGCAACTTCACAAAGTTTCCCAGAGCAACTTCATTCAGAAACTTGGATGAAGTATTCCTCTAATTAGTTAGAAGTCCTTTGACATTAAGCTTCATATGATATTTTAACAGCTTAGAATGAGTCATCAATCCTCTTTTCTCTGCTGCATATGCTGTGTAACATTGCTGCCCTAGAACCTGGTCTCTCAGCACCGTGACACCTTAAATCCTGGTTCTCTTCCCGCTCACTTTCCATCAGGAAAGCAAGCAGAGGAGCAGCCTGATGCCCTCTCTCTGATGTTGACCTTTCCACAGGACTCCTTCTGCCTGCACAAGGCCCCTGCGCATCCTGCACCAACCCAGTGCAGCGAGCAATTCTTGCGAGCTTCAGGCAGTCCGGATTTCCTGCTGCTGGCTGCAGCACTTGGTGTGAGAATAGGGGAAATCGATGACTTCTGAGGGATAAATTATTGCTTTTTGTTTACTTTGGCTTTTGTTTGCAGGCCACGCAACGCACTGCGCGGTTCGTTAACTCCTTCTGGGCAGCGTGTGAGGTGCTCACATCTCCTGAGCTGACCATCCTGGCGTGATGCTGCCCTCGTTGCAACCCACGCTCTGCTCCAAGCCCATGAATAACTGAAATCCCACGTGAGTCCTGACCTTTTAAAATTTTTTTCCTTCTCACTGCAAATCTCTTATCTGCATAAACACTTCCTGGACTGCCTGGGTTCTCATGCAGCCTAGGGGCTCCAACACAATTCGGCTGAACACACTGCTGAACCGGGAGATTTACGATTTCTGCGAGTGAGGCTGCAAGTTGTTTTTGTTCCAATTAAACAATGGAAATAAGGAAAAACAAATGGTGCTGTTAAAATAATCACAGAATCCATGTGATGTGGGGGGAAAGAAGTGAAGTTCACTGTTGCTTCCCATGTATGTGCATGCTCTGCTTCCATGTATATAGATATGGTACCTTTAATGAAAAATTAATTGTATTGCTTAATTATCAGATACTACGGGTTTTACTACTTGTGTAGACCCTAATCTGAGTTCAGAGTATTGAGTTCATTCAAAAATACACCAGTCTTTTGTTTTACTTTGTTGTTATGCTATCTTATATATCTATATGTAGAGTGTGAATAATATAATCATAGAATCATTAAGGTTGGAAAAGACCTGTAAGATCATCCAGTCCAACCCCAACCCATCCTCACTATGCCCACACACCATGTCCCTTAGTGCCACATCTCCATGGTTCTTGAACACCTCCAAGGACAGCGACCCCACCGCCTCCCTGTGCAGCCTGTGCCAATGCCTCATCACAGTTTTAGAGAAGACATTTTTCCTAATATCTAACCTGAACCTCCACTAGTGCAACTTCAGGCCATTAGCTCTTGTTCTAACGCTAGTTACCTGGGAAATCAGTGCCTATATGTATATCTACAAAATCTTTCTTTCACAATTACTTTTCACATACTCTCTTATCCGAAATTACTGCTGCCTGAACATATGTGGAAGGAAACATTCAGGGTTCCTTTTAAGAAAGTTTTAAAAATTTTAAACTGTGGAGAAATATTGACCTGGATTTTCCCAGCTTCTAAGAGGCAACTGGAAAATTCAAAGCCATCTTGTGCTATATAGTAACAATGTCTTTCATTTGAAACCAAACGAAAGTTGGTCTGAGATTTGACTGTTCACATAGTATTTGTATTTGCTGCCTTGCCTGTGTGTAAATGTGCGTGCCGTAGGATTTTTCTAACTGCTTTTGGCCACTTTCTAGTGTCTTATGGACCTCTGTGTGCAGACAGTTCTAGCTTGGAAAAGGTGGGGATAGGTCATTTGTAGGGAGACCTTTTATTGTTTGGGGCTTTGTTTTGCCTGTCCCTAATAAAGTTTCACAGAATCACAGCTCAGTTTGCTTGGTTGGACAGGGGTAAAAAAGGAATCTGATCTTTTGGCAGAGCTATACAAGAAGCAGCAACAGCACCAGCAGAAGGGGCTGTGTGACTTTGCACAGGGTTATACCTGTTTATAATTTACCTGTTATATATGGGAAATAAGGTAAGGGACATATCATAAAAATATCTTTGAAAATATGCCCAATTTTGCAATTATTTGAGAAAATTAAGTTTTCGAACTTCCATGAATATTTGTCAAAGAAACAAGGACTTTCAAAACTCATGTTTTATTGCCTTACTTTTAGAGCAATTCAGCCAAGAGTATTAGGACCCAGATTCATTTTGCATAGCACTTGGAATCTGAGGAACTGGTCTTTTTGGATGAATGGAGGAAGATGATTCTTGGCTGAGCCTTTCTGAGGTTCTTTTCTCTCTCTAGTAACTGTGCAGGGAGCTGAATTTCTCCCAGTTTAAGAGGGATGAAGCTGATCCTTTAGGATGAGTAGGAAGTTCATCAGAGTGGCTGTCCCAGGTCAGACCAAGTTCTCTTCCATTTCTGCATCCTGTTTCCGAAGAGGCTGTAAGTAATAGACAAGGAAGAACAAATCCAGGAAAAGCAAATAGGATGTTTCTCTGGAGCAGCCTTCTAACCTCTGTCTTCAGCCCAGGTATTTGTTAAGCTTGTTGTGTTTTCTATGTAACTCTCAGTGAATTTCTCTTCATTGTACTTGCCTGGTGTCCCCTTGAGATGAACGACATTTCCTGTGTGTCACAGCAGCTTCTGGCAGTGAGATCTATGGAGACACCAAGCACCACCTCCAGTTGGAGTTTCTAAGCCTCACTGACAGAAGCTTTTTCTGAGGCCTTTAAGTATCTTAAAGAGGTAGTGAATATAGTTAATCCTTTTCTGTCCTTTCTATTCCAGGAAGAAACTGGAAAGGCATGATGTTCTGTATGTCATCCATGCCTCCGTGTGCACGAAGGTGTTCTTCAGCCTTGTCCATTATCTACTTGGGTTTGGATGCTTGATCTCATTGCCAGCAAATGGGCAACTGGATCTGGCTGCCTTCTTGATTTGGCCTTGGCCTTGCCTCATCACCTTGGATCTGTCTGTGACCCCTAGGCAGTGGCCGACCTGACTACTCACCCTGGTCTTGTGGAATGAGACTGCTGGTATTATCACTTCCCTGATGATCTTTCCGTCACCTTAAGCTCTACCTTGCCATCATGTGCAAGATATACACCTCTTTCTGCTCCCTGATGTGCTGTCAGGTCTCAACTGATGGATTATCAGCTCATCAAACTATTCTAGATTGATAAATGAACACTGTAGAAATGTCCCGCTCTCCACTTTCTAACTGTACAGCATGCACAAGACCTACTGCTGTGTTCAGGAAGACAGCTATAATCTTTAATCCACCCTTTGCTTCCATCTTGTTGTCTTCTGTCCATGAATGAAAGAACATAACTCATATGGCTTGGCTGTAGGCAAGTCTAAGTAACTTCATTCAAATAAAGAAGTTTTAAAATGCAGATGTTCTTTTAGTTTCAGCATAACAGAGACATGAAGAGAATTACGGTCACTAGGAAGAAGTGAGAGAAAATAGCCCAGATTACAAATCTGTTAATGTTTACACTAACATGATCACAATTCTTATTGCTTTATTCCTCACTATGGAAATTAGCATCATGGTAAGGCGGCAATCTTACTCTCTGCACAGAAAGATGTAAGTATTCTATAAAGCTTCCATTATTTTGGAAAGACTCAAGTTGTTAACTGTTCTCCAAAAATGTATTTTGAAACACTGTTGAAAGATGTATTTCCTTATAGTCCTGATGAGACTGTAAGTATCTGAGTTTATTTTTTTTTATCCTTTTACAAGTCCTTGCTTAAGCTGAAGGGCAATGAAAGCATGAGACCTGTTTACTAGTTTGAAATGCTCTGTCCTAATAGCTCCGTTACAAATCCTCTGGCCCTGTTATGGGTTGCTAGGCAGAAGGGAAATAAAGTCATTTGTTGAACAAAGCAGACAATGTCTTTCTTTGTAGACTTTGCACATTCTCTCAGTGGTGTGAAATCCATGTTAATAATCAGCTCACAGTGAAAAGGTCCTAGTTAAACATTACCATAAAAAAAAGCTTGCGAGCCATGTGAGGGCACAAAAAATACTGTTTCCCAAAAATTCACCTGGATCCTTAAAATGGTCCGTCTGTTTGTTCCCAAGGTGTTCTGACCAGGAGGAGAAGCATTTGTGCAGGCAAGGAAGACACAAGACAGATGTTTGGCAAGGAGGATACATAGGCATATCCTTATACTGGATTTATTTCTTCCCTACTCCTCTGTTTGAGTCTTGCAGGTATTTATTTGAGTATTCTACATTTTTTTTCACAATATAACTTTGTTATGGAGAAGTCTAGGATATCCTGTGACAGTGTACCTATGCCTTCTGAACTCCTCTCACTACTGAGTGCCCCTGTGTGATCCCAGCAGGAACGATGGGCTTCTTGCTTTGCTGAAAGAGCTTTGGCTCTAATGGAGAGGGAAACTGCAGAAAATACCTATTATAAATTTTTCTACGCCTCCATCTCTCTTTGAAGCTCAGAGTTGAAGTTTCTGCTTTTTTCTTCCTTTTTTTTTTTTTTTTTCTTACACTTCTGCTTTTTTGACTTGTCTTTCCTTGCCTAAACTTTGTCTTTTCTGTGCCCAGAATTCTTTGGAGGGAAGCAGTTCCTTCTCTTTGGAAGAAAACTTTGCAGGAGAGACATACATATTTAAAGCACTCACATCTCAACTTTTGGAAGTGTAAGAATGCAGCTCTTTCACTGAGACTTCACCTTGCCCACATATATCTGACCTGAGGCTCTGTTGTGGCCAGCAAATATTTGCTCAGTGCTGACATTTTTTACAAATGACAACACCATGTGCAGCAGATGATGCATCTCTCTAACAGCCTGAGTCATACCAGAATGTGACAGCAGAAAGGAATTTGAATACAACTTTGGTATCCAGCTACCTGTGTCCTTAGCACCTACAAGGAAGAGTAATCACCCTGAATTTCAAATATATTGCCCCAGAATTGAGCATTAGATGATATCTATAGGTTCCATAGATTGGTCTGGCCATTTTACAGCAGAGATAAATATTTTTCAACGAATAATTCCCCAGGTATTTTTTATAGACACTTTCATCATCTTTCTGTTGGCACAAGTCTTCAAAGCTGATCTCACAAGTGTGTACAAGTCAGCGTAATTCTATTGTTCTAAATTATCTATCAAAAAAACTGAGCTGGCATCATTGGCCTCGTATTTGCACTGGTAGGGATCTGCCCAGTGAATTAAGGGAGCTTCCTGAATTACTTTCAAACACTTCTTGCTGGAAAAGCCCTGCTATTTATGTACTCATATATATATGTATATTATTATCTAGCTCTGTTGCCTTGGAAAGGAAAACTTGGTGCACAAGTGTGAGAGTAGAATTAAACCCATGGCAACTAGCTCATCTTACATCACCACACTTTCTCTATCAGAATATCTTTCCAAGGGCTGTACCATCTTTTTGAATTTCAACATGTCACTCCTATGAAGTCTCAGTGCGCTGTTCCACTGCGTTGATTACAAGGCATGGTTGAGCACGGTCCATACCCTCACCTACATCCAGCAGAAGCATCTCCATAGGCAAAGCAGACAAAGCTGCTGTAGATGGAATGCGGATCACCTACAGTGCTGCTGTACCATTATACCCTATGGCATGCATTAAAATGAACAGTGAACTTACTCTCACATGTTTGATGCTGGGAGACTTCTCTCAAATTCCTCAATCTCTGCAAGTTTTAAGACTGAGTAGTATTTTAAGAATGAAAATCTGTAGTTTAGAGCAGGATATTCAAGCAGCTTTCACACATTAACCTCTTCTGTGGGGTTAGTAGTAGCTTCTCACTGTGGCAGTGCTGCAGTTTCTCTAACTGTGATGTGTGGATGCTGT
Source organism: Pavo muticus (assembly GCA_016647715.1). Taxonomy (NCBI): domain Eukaryota; kingdom Metazoa; phylum Chordata; class Aves; order Galliformes; family Phasianidae; genus Pavo; species Pavo muticus. The sequence goes on along the minus strand of JACDJE010000200.1, from coordinate 711,767 downwards.
CCGGGCCTGGCCAGAGCTCACTTTTTCTCTGAACTAGTCACAGCCACTGTGTTTTATTCTTTGCAGTGGACTTTGGCTTTTCTTGGAATGTGAAAAAGCTCTAATACTCTGCTACTGCCTCCCAGAAGGGCTGTATGTACATGCACCCATGTGGTTCCTCGCAGCATGCCCAGCTGGCAACACAGGAGCAAAAGCAGCCATGTTCTGATCACCTTCCCTAACCTCCATCAGCACTGACAGGAGAACCTGACAGTCTGTGTACAAAGCAGATGACCAGTGGGTTCTGACCATCTCCTGGGTCACTGAAGGGACAACTTTGTCATCAGAGTCAACCACTGACCAGGAGAGAAACAAATAACAAAAGCAAACTGAAAAGAGGAAGACAGAGCAGGTATGAGCAGCCACTGCAGACTTCCTGGCCCCATCCTGTGGGTCACAGCAAGGTTGGCCTCCACCACTCTTGGTATCTACGTTTCCATGTGTCCTCACCCTTCAGAGTGGCTGTGTTCCTTCTCAGAGACAACACCTGGAAAAGCATTTCTTCTGGGAAGAGCTTCTAAGAACGCGAGTAACCTTTGCTGTTGAAATGCTTGGTGGGAAAGAGGGTGGTGTGTGCAAAGTGAAGATGTAACAAGCGGTGGGATGCAGATGCTGTTCTGCTCATCAGCAGAACAGTGTCAGCCATGTATCTTTCAAAGCTTTGTTGCTGGGAGGTGGCATTTTGGTTTCTGCCACATTGCAGCTGCAGAGATAAATCCTGCTCAGCTGTGAGCACAGTAAAAAGGCCACCCTAATGGTTGTGAATACTGGAGACCCAACCTATGTGCTCAGAAGAGCAGACAGACAACCTGCCTCATAGGAAAACCTTTGAGATGGAGAGCTTCAAGGTAGCTGACTACACCCTTAACCTCAAAAACAAAGGGTGGCCTTTGAAACCTGGGATGCACGACTGGAATGAGGATCAGGCACACCAGTGCTTTCATCTCATTTTTGATGGAGTAGCTTTGAGCTGATGTGGAAGTCATTTGATCTGCCTGACCTTTTGAAGAATAATTTCTGGCATAGAATTTACAAGTTCTTAATAATTTATTTCAAGACAAGGTGCTGCAGCAGCAAGGCAACGCTGGAGCAAGGGGAGGGTTGTGCTTGAAATGGGAAATACATCTGCCAAGGGTAGAGTTTCTCTGAATGCCACTTACGAAGAGTAAAGTGCATTAAGGAAGGTAAAATTAAAAGGAGTCATCCTCTTCAACCTTCAACCAATTTCTACAGGCCACTTCACTTCGAATCTTTTTAGGATCTGTACGATCCATTCTAAAATAAAAATAAATTATTCTGATTTTCAACCTGATCTCATGGTATTTTCTAGTCAGTAGAGGAAATACTGAAAATCCTGCAAGAGATCCTGTTCTCATAAAATGCTCAGCCCAATTTTGTAAATTCAGGAGGTTTTGGCTAGGCCAGATAAGCTTTGGAGAAGCATCTGAATATTCACTCAAGCTGAACCCACACTCCAGACTGTGGTGTGAGCAGTTTCCTGCACTTCTGAGCTTCTGCTGTGTTGAAAGATTTTACTGGCTCTGGAAGAATGAGGACATGGAGAAAAAAAGAACCTGTTGCCCCTCTGTAGTTAGGTATCTGGATAAAGAGAAGCACAGACAGTTGTTCCAAAGGGCATGGATAGAATAAATTCAGCATTGTTAATAGCCCTTTCTCAGTGACATGCAGACAAGTATCTCTGAAAGCCTCTTCAGACCTCTTGGGAAGTGATAGTTACAAAGGATGCTCTGGTGGTGGTGGCTTAAGCTAAAAATTGACTAATAATTACTACTATTCTTGAATATTAATGTGTCTCACAAGAAAAAAAAGAGTCACCTCTTCAGCCTCATTGCTTTAGTTCCCATCACACTAATATTTGTCCACCTCCTACACACTCAAAAATAACCCAAAAATAAACATAAGAAAAAGGTGTTGCTTCCTCAACCTGGTAGGAATGCAACAGTTTTCCAGGCTGGCTCTGACCTCATGCCAGCATGACTGCAAGCAGGACGCTGTACTTCTCTGCATTTCCAAATCACAGATCTGTGCGCTGTTTGCTGACCCGTCAATAGGATCTCTGGTGTCTGGGCTGATAAGGGATCCACTCTGAGCTAGCCTGTATTGCTCAAAATCTCCTCTGCTGATTTTGGATCAACTCATTGCAGAGCAATGTTCCCACCTGGAAACTATTAGCATATGCTAAGCAGTTCTTAGCATAAGCTGAAGATGTCAGAAGGTTTTCAAAGAAATCTTGGGTGACCAAAAGATATAGAATAGCTGCACAGGAACTTCTGAGCCAGCCTACAGGTATAGGCAAGAGACGCCAAGCCGGATGCCTCGAATGGTGCCTGGTGGATTTGTAGAGGCACCTGTTTGCACTGGGAAAGTCTGTAAGGGCATAAAGCAGTGGCATTCAGAGAAGTTGGCTCTGGCCATCAGCTAGGCTTGTGATGTAGGGAAGGGTAGGCAGGTAGCAGGGTGTGAAGGAGGTTGCTTCACAAAGCAAAGTTTCTGTGCACAGTCACTGAGGTAAGACACACAGACATCCCATCGACTGGCAAACAGTGAGAAAGTCCCCTTCCTTGGACAGCTACAGTACTGAAGTACAAATCTTTTCCTTTGTTGTAAAGCTACCTATTTCTTCACCACAGAACTATCATTGTGCCATCAGCATTCTTATTTTAACAGTCTTGGTCTTGTCCTTAGCCCAGTCTTCACAGATTGGAAGCATGGGAAGAGTGTGGGTGCCCACGAACACCCCATATGTGTAATAATATACTAAAAAGGACGTTCAGGCAAATAGATGTTGATATTTATAATACTTCCATATATAAGCGCACATGTATCCATGGGTCAGAAGTTCTTTTCAAAAAATGGTTCATCAGTACTTTCAATAACTTCTTAGTTTGCAGAAGAAACTTTCCAGTTGAAATGCAAACTCCTATAAAGTGAAATTAAATCTAGTGATATGGCAATGGATGTGCTTCTTTTATATAACTTCGACAATATATCCAAAAAAATGTCTGAAGAAAAAGCTATGTAGAAAAAAAGAGTTTCCCAGGATCACACTTTTCCAGAGTATCCATTTTCTCCAGTCCAGAGAATATAATCTAGTTTAACTTTTATTTCTTAATGATTTATGCCTCAGATTTTTCATCTCTAAAAAACACATGCCTACACCAGCTCCCAGCTTATATCGCTATCCACGGATATTGCTTTTCTGCATTTTCATCATAGAATAATCATAGAATTGTTTAGGTTGCAAGGGACTTCTATATCTCCTCTGGTCCTCTCCTCTGCAATGCGCAGGGACACCCACAGCTGCATCAGGTGCTCAGAGCCACTCAACCCTGACCCTGAGTGTCTCCAGGGATGGAGCACCCACCACCTCTCTGGGCAACCTGTTCTCGTGCCTTACCATTCTGATTGTAAAAAACTTCCTCCTTATATCCAATCTATATCTCCCCTCATTTAGTTTGAAGCCATTTCTCCTTGTCCTGTCAAAACACACCCTGCTAAAAAGTCTGTCCCCATCTCTCTTACAGCCCTTCTTTAGATACAGACAGGCCGCTCTCAGGTCTCCCGCAGCCTTCTCTTCTCCAGCCTGCACAGCCCCAGCTCTCTCAGCCTGTCCTCACAGGGAGCTGTTCCACCCCTGATCATTTCTGTGGCCCTCCTCCTGTTGGACGCACTCCAACAGGCCCACGTCTCTCCTATGCTGAGCACTCCACCTGTGGACACAGTGCTCCAGGTGAGGTGTCACAGCGCAGAGCAGAGGGGCAGGATCCCCTCCCTCCAAATGCTTTGGGTGCAGCCCAGGATCCGGCTGGCTGCTTGGGGTGTGAGAAGTCCAAGTCAGCTCCTATGGATAACGCCAGCATTGCCAAGAAAATCAGACAATAACAAAAAAGATAATATTTCAAACATAACACCTGACTTTGACATCTTAACAGGAAGCAGGTAAGGAAATACTGGTATTAAAGTTATCCATGTAATTTTAACTCTCCTCTACCATAGAAGTATGTGTTAAATTATGTCCCACTATTCAAACTCTGCCCTAAGCCAAGAGTTAGTGATTAACCAGTGTGCTTTTTCCTCATGGCACTCTGTTTTTACGGCCAAGCTCTCACATACAAATAGTGTTTAATTCATTTTTACAGCATTGTTCAGAGGTGATATTTTTGCAGAGTAGCTGTTAAGATTAATGTAGAGGCTACAAATTCATTTAGGTTTATGGGCTGAGGTCATTCATTTTGCATTTATTAGATGTGGCGTGCAGAAATGCTGACCCAGGTCTCCATGACATGTTCCATGGAACAAAGTTCTCAGGTGAAGGCTAGGTTGAATGGGGCTTTGGGCAACCTGATCTAGTGAGAGATGGCAGGGTGGCTGGAACTAGATGATCTTTAAGGTCCCTTCCAACCCAAGCCATTCTGTGCCCTATGATTCTCCAAACCCTTCCTCTTTCCTCCTGCTTCATTTCACCCAGCATCCAAAATCACCTTGTTCCTCAGCCTCCTCCCACCACTTCTCTCTTTACTCCTTCCTGTTGCTCCCCCTTTATGTGCCATCCTTGAGTCCCTGCTCCTTATGCTTCTCTTTTAAAGAGGATTTCTGAGTCTTCCCCTCCCTCATCACCACCCACGTGTCTGGCTCTTGTTTTGGAATACAGGAATTTTCTTCACATTGTCTCACTCCAATGAATATCACTGGGAACGCAAAAGAGACAGACTCCTGGCTCTCATTTCAGATGCCTGGCCCTGTTGTACACTGTGGAAATCTATGGCTGAAATTGCATGGAAAGACCTGATTGAACTTAGGTTGAAACCTGCTCAGGGAGGATGAAAACTTCAGAGGTTCAGTTGCTAAAACGAAAGGAATCTCGTAGTTATCTACTGAGCATGTGCAAATTCAGCTTTCCAAAGACACAAAATGTAGCCAGATTTAGCAGATTTTCAGAAGGGCAAAAGGGATGTCTCTGATGAAAGGCATCCTCCTAACAAGTTCCTGCTCCAAGGAAGAGGGTGCCAAGGCTTTTCAAAGAAAAGGTCACAATTGTTTTTTAACTTGGACAAAACAATGAATTTTTCCTTACCTTCATTATTGGAAACGGCTGAGTTTGTGGACAATCTCCAAAAGCTTTAGCCTGAGGCAGATACCTGGCATGAAAAATTTCATTCCAAATGGTTATAGTTTGGCAACGTTGTATGCAGTTGAAAATAGGGTCTATAATGTGAGGGACTGAGCTTTCACTCTAATGCAGAAGGTGAAGCTGCCAGCCCTACCTTCGGTCACATCCCAACACCTTGTTTCACCACCTGTACTGCAAAAAAAGCAGCAGTGTATGTTCAGAGTAGGGCTGAATGCCTTTCTGGGGTTTGTATTCTTTCCAGAAGCAAATTGTTGGGATCTATACTGAATAAATGGATTAAAGTGTCAATGCAGTCTTTAATGCAGAGGGTTTTCGTAGTGTATAGGGGTTTCATAATATAGAGGAGTTTCTGACAGTGCAGTTTACAGGGCTCTCTTCTGAGTTCTGCTTGTCTGCATTTATGTGCATTCATCCTTTTTAAATAAATGTGGTTTTCAGTTTACTGACACATGTGTTAGCAACAGCTTATCCTGCATTGTCCTGGTTTCTAACAAGCTCCAGTTGGACTGTCATTACCATTAACTCATCCATCTATTTCCTTCTTTTATTGCACCACTACCACCTCTCCCTTGCTGTGTTCTGGAAGGATGAATCCACAGATACAGGCTGCCCCCCAGGGCAGAACTGGAGCGGCTGGGTACGGATGCTGCGCAATGTGTGATTTTCCAGAGATCTCCTATTCTCCAACATGCTATTCTCTGTGTGTCTCACACAGTCCCTGGCTTCTTGGCTGCATTTCATGCACCATGGCAGACACATAGGGTCATTGGCCATAATCTGCAGGGTCAGACTGATTCCTGGAAAAGGCAGAGGAGTCATAAGTGGCTAATGAGCTCCAACTGAGTTGCAGATATTTCACATTGGCCATATATGAATCAGAACACAGTATCTCCCCCCACGGCCAAATTGTTGGCTGCTCAGAGTGCTTCAGAACAAATGAACCATGGCAGATATTCGGGCACCCTCTGCTGCTGTTGTAAGACCTATCTGAGAACACTCTGTTATTTTTTTGACCACATGAGGACACCACCACCACTGGACACTGCTGCATTGGATCCCCTTGGAAAGATATGTGTCCTTCACATGGAGCCCAGCACAGTGGATGTTATGGCATGGCACACTGCCTGTGAAATACTAGCTCTGTTTGCACAGGTGTTAGATGGTTTTAGAGTCTGGATCCACGGACAATGTGAGTGTCCAGGAGGCCTATTGTGGCTTACTGAGTTTGATGGGCAGTGAACACTTTCAAAATGAAATTCTCTTTAGAATTGCTGAAACTTACATGAGGAACAATCCTCATTTGCATTAAAAGATGTGCTTATTACCTAAGCTTTTTCACATGTTCTTTTCAATTATTGGCAGAGAAATATCAAACCTTGGATAGATACTCCTTTCCTAATTGTTAGCTTCCTGGGACATCAGAGAGGCAACGTGTGCAACTGTGATAATCTAGGGCTGACTGGATGGTCTGAGGAATGGGCCCAATCATTTATTTTTCTAAAGGTCCTGGAAATTACTGCACAGTAGCCCATGTCTGCTTTGTGAAATGAAAAGTTTACTTATTACTGGGAAGGTTAAAGGGAGTGAAAAAGTGGCTGGTGGGGTGCAGGCATGCAGGTAGCAAGGAGCAGGGAGGGGAGAGTGTTTCCTGTGCTGGTGGGAAGAGAAGAGTGGAGGCAATAACAGCAGCAGCTGATTGAAATCAGAACTGATTAAAATCAGAAGAAAGGAGGAAAGCAGAATGAATAAAACAAGAACTGATCAAAAGTGTAATAAAACACAACTGGTGCAGAAACACTAGCCTTTTATCTCATGCCCCAAGTGAAAACAAGCCTGTTTTCCAGCAGAAGGAATAATAACTGGTTGTCATTTCGAGAAGGGCCATGCGGGCTAGTGGGCGAGCAGCGCCCGCAGGCAGAGCAGCAGCTAGGTGGCATTGCCGGCTGCACTATTTCCCTTCACATTTGCACCGAGCAGGGCTCCATGCAAATGCTTTAAGCTTGGCTTGCCCAGATATTGTTTTTTTCCTAAAGGCTGCTGCTTTAGATTAAAAATGAAGGAGATGAATTTTAGTGAGAAGCTTCAGCAGGACTCAGAAAGCTGCAAAGCGACCTGGTGGTACAGCCTGAGGGGTGACTGATAGCTCAACTTTTCCCAATCCTTGCTGGGTAATTTCAGCTTTCTCTGGATCACAGGAGTTCTATAAGAGTTGTAAAGATTTTAAAAAGTCACTGCTACTGTGAAAAAAAAATCCAACACTGTGGTGCTGCAAGGACAAGAATTTGGTTTTATCCATCTATCTGGGAGATGTGATCTGTACCCTACTCTTCTGTTTGCTTCTCTAACTAGCTATTACTGAATCAGTAGCAATACCCTACATCAGCAGGAACTCACAAATGGACCATTCCAGCCATGCTGAAGTCCATCATTGGTTCCCTGAGGGAAGCACTGTCACCTCTATGTGCCTGTTTGACTGTGCTAACACCACTTTCCATCCAGGCATGATTTGCATGTTTATGTACTTCAGATCTGAGGCTGTGATTTCCCAGGATCACGTTATTGGCCAAATCCTGGCCCTGTCTCTGATAAAAGAATATATATTTTAAGAAATGACCTCTTTGACAACAAAATTAACTGCTTGTGTGAGAAGCAAATGTTAATTAAATGTTACACTTCATCTGAAAAGCACAGTTGCTGTGTGCTTACATTGCCTTCATGTTTCTGCTGCAGTTTCTGTCATCTACTTCCCCATTATCCATTCATAGAGATCCTTGAAGAACCTATGAAGGAGAAATACGTTCAAGCACCAGCTGAGCATCTACCTATCAGCTGTGCCATGCAGGGGATATGCTCCCAAACCATCCTTTGCTCCACTGTGCAAGGCTCTGTGTCCTAGATGCCTCCTGCCTTTGATCCTCCAAAGAACGATGACAGCAAGGAGTTGGCTTTTGTCCTGGCCTTCATCCCTTGACTTCTCTCAGAGTACTCGGGATGTCAGGGAGTCCCCAAGGGGCAATAAGATTCCTGATGACCTTGCTGGTGCCCACAGGGCCCTGACAGCCTTATTGAGGGGTCAGCTGCTGCCCACAAATCTTTGCAGCAGCTCTGGGGACAAAGAGGATGATTGTTTCTCTTAGTTGTGTGACAGAAGCAGAAAGAACCCATGTGGAACATCCTCAGCAACAACAAGCTAAACAATAAGCTATTGGCTCCACATTTAGGATATATTTTGTTCAATTCTAACTTAAGCACACCCACCCATAATGCAAGTCTAAGCCACATCACGGACCTGTCTGCTTTGTGCAAAATGGTGTCACCCAGCAGGACTTCTAGAGAAGGGGCAAGAAGTCAATAATGGGCTGAATGCAGAACTGAAGCCAAAATGAGACCCCAATGGTCTTTGAGTCACAATGTATTAAGTATCATGAAAAATGTAGTGCTTTCCCTATCCCACAACTCCACCCCCTTGAAAACAGCCCAGTGGTACACGTTACATGTGCTGCATGGGATGTGCTGAGGGGTCCCATTCTACCACTTACCAGGCAATCACCCAAAATGCAAACCCACTCCTCTAAGTTAGGGCCAGAATTGTTACACAAATGGAATGAAATACAACCAAGCTCCAACAGAGGAGCAATCTGGATGCAATCTGGTCCAATGCAAAACAAATAGCAATTTCTCATTTATTGAAAGATTTTCTTGGCAATGGTAATGAAATATCCTTCCTCCCTTGTGCCCCTGAACCCTCTGTGAACAATCTCAAACTCATCTGTTCCAGGTTGCAGAAGAAAGGTCACTGCTCTGCTCGCATTATGTCCAGAGGAGTGCAGCTCTGCTCAGGGAGCTCAGGAAGACTCCTTGCAGTGGTGCCATCTCTGGCCAAGATCCTCTTGCTTTCCCTATGGTTTCCAGGCAAAGTTTTTGCAAGTTCACAACCAATTCTGAGCGAGAAAACAAATTAAAAGGAAAAAGCAGAGCAAGCAATTCATCTCACATAGAGAAGCTAACATATCTGCAGTGGGATGTACTCCTTACATTTTTGCTGTGGCTACCTCAGCTCAGGAGATAGCAGCATAATCCAGGGTGTGAAATCCAAAGAGGCGGCAGTGCTTCTGTGTGCTTGCTGTCTCTCTTCTTTCTGCTTTCCCTTCACCAACTCTTCACCTTCACTGTTTCCTCATAACACAACTCATTTGCCTTTTGCTCAGAAACGTCTCTCCTGGCATCTCTTCCCACAGCACAGCATCCTTCCTCATGGTCTGTCCAGTTTTTCAGCTGTTTTTCTCCAAGAAACTCTTGTAAAGTTTCCCCACCTCTAATCAAGGCTAAATTCCTTTCATGATCCTGGCTAAAATTAAACTCAAATCCTTGGTTCAACAAACCAAGCTGCAGTGCTTCCATAAACCTGTCCGTGGTTGCAGTGCATGCATTTCTTGTGCTACCTTGCAGGCTGGCCCCTGCCACCAGCCCTGCTGGGTTACACCTGCTCTCCAGGGAGCCTTGTTGAAGTCCTTAGCTCGGAGTGAGGTCCTGAGGTCTGAACTGGAAAGCAGAACACAGTTTCTTACCAGAAATTCTTTGTGTCATGCTCTTATTACATACTTAAATCATAGGAAACTTTTATCACTTTCAGTTGGTGGAGGAAAAAAATGTTCATTTTAAAACCCCCAAGAGATGTGCTTTGGGCAGTTTGGCATGAGGATATGAATAAGCACTTTTTGGAAGGATTTGAGTAGCAGCTCTTTCCTCATACTGCACCTTGACTCGTTACTTAAAATTGCTGTTTGAAATGTCTGCTTCTGCAAACTGAGCTCTTGTAGTGTTAATCTCTTACTTGGAGATACTTAAACCCTGAACTCTTTGCTCACTTAACCAGGCTGAAGAGATGCTGTGAATGATTCCCCTTGAAGAGGGAAACTCCCTGCTGCTGGCTGCAGCACAAGCATTTACTACAAGGGAGAAAGGGTGCACATCTGTGCTGTGGTGGGGCAGCGAGGGTCATAGCCAAGGCCAATTCTGTATGCGTGGCCCCCCAGCATCGCAGCTGTACCTCATACCAATGACACAACACTCTGTGAGCACAGCAATGGAATGGCGCAAACTTGCCACGGCAGCCCTTAGGCGCTCTGAACTCCCAGATTCACTGTTTTTCTCCAACAATTGTTGAAATAGATCCAAATATATTATGAAAAGTGATGTTGCATCAGTTTAAACAAATTGCTTTTAGGGTAAATGTTCATTTTTACATTTAGGCTGCTTTGGAAAACATGTTGTGTTGGTTTTCTCTTTAAATGTAGCCCAGGGTGAAAAATAACTTCTTTGATTATTGAATGAAAATGTTCTTAGTAACAAGGGATAATTGCTTCCAATCCATGTTGGTCAGAGTTAACACTGAGAGACTCTTAGCCAAGCTAGTTAATGACTATGATATGCAAAGAATTTCTGTTTCCAAACTAATACAAACCAAAGGTTTTCCTTACCAGCATCATAAAATGACCGTGACGTCTCCCAGGGAAGAAAAGGGATGCGTGCCTGCAGTCTTTATCAGTTAAAAATCTTTGCTTTTCATTATTTTTTTTCTTTATGCTGTCAAAGTGAATCAGAGTCTTGGAAGCAAAACAAGTTTAGTCTTTGTCCTATCAGCCTCTGCAGTGATTCCCTCATTTTGAAAATGTGACAACAAAACTTTGTGCAGTTATTCTTGTGTACCGATCAAAATCTTTGCCCATTTCTTTTAAACAGTGTGCACGCATACATTTTTAGTTCCCCTTGCTGTGTCATTCCTGCACCTTGATGAAATGCTACCTGTTTTTCGAAGATCAGCTCATAATATTTTTCTTGTTTATTGAAATGCCATTTTGCCTCTCAGACTTTTCAATTGCCACCAGTATTGATTGTGATAAATAAAAATGAAACAAAATAAATCAAAGAACAAAATGAAACATTCCCATATCTGAGCAGTAATTTATCTCCTCCATCGAGATGCTCACCTTTCCCTCTGTCTCCTTAAATGGATAAAAGGGCTGAAAGGAACAGCACGAAGGAAAAAGTTATGAAGCTGCCTTTCTTGTCTCAGCACCACTCTGGTGTCAGAGCTGTGTATTCATTGGTGTTGGGGAGACCGGTGCTGCAGTGGGTGGGCTGTAAAATGAAAAGCCTCAGGTACATCAGTGTGTAAGCGTGGTGGAGCAGCAAACACAGCTCTACAGGCTGATGGGACCTTGCAATGGGGCATCCCATTTTGTTGTTGTCTATGTTCTATGAATGTTGGATATTTGCTCACTTTTTGGTACAATAGGAGAGAAAAGCTTGCTTTGGGGCAATAAAGGAAAGAGGATAGACTGTTGCCCAACTCTAAAAAAGTAGACAGAAGGGAACTGGAAGAGTCCAGTGAAGAGACTGTTGCCTGATCCAGTAATTGTAGGTAAGAACCCATTGAAATTGGAGCATGCATTGCTTTTTTTTTTTTGCACTTTTACAATAAATAACAGAATGTAGAAATACTCCTACGCAATGGTTTTGAACTGCCCAGGAAGGTACTGTGGTACATGCTTTGCTGTGTACCTTTCCACAACATATTTTGAACCTTAGAACTTTCGAACCTGAAAGGTTTATGTGGAGGAAATCCCTGATGCCCTTGACAATTTTGGGAGTGAAGAAGAATAGATAAACATGTTTCTCTACCTGATGATGGGGAGGGGGAAGGAATAGGAACATGAAGGGATATTGATTATATTTCCATGGTACTTGTCCACAGAGGTATTGATTATAACTCCCTTGTAAATGTCCACTTGGTGCAGAGATTGCTGTTGTCAAGGCTTTGGTCATTTGCTGCGGAGCATTTGGAGTAGCCAGATTAGCTGACCAAGAAGCAGTATGAGCCACAGTGGATTTTATTTCCCACTTCCAGAGAATTAAAGCTGTCCCCTGTTTTCAACTATTCCACCACTGAGCTCTTTCACTCCATATGCAGAAGGTCAGTCTGCTGGGGAATACAAGTGCAGCTCAGAGCCCTTGCACGCTGCTTGTGGCTGCAAGAGGAGGAAAATAGTGAAAGGAGCCTCTGGGGCAAAAGGATGGCAATGGGGCTTGAAAGATTTCAGGCTAGATGATTAAGGCAGATGTGATGCTCATGGAGGAGAGTAATTCCTAGTAAGGCAGCTGGGAGATTTCAGGAATTACACAGAGATATCAAAGATCTTGCACGAGGAAATTGTGTTTGGATTGTCCCTGGAAGAAAGAGAGACATTTCCGTTCAAGTCACTAAAATCATACAAACTAGAGTCATACAAACAGCCTGTGCATTCTATACTAAAAAAGAGCAAACTCCCTGGGTGAGGAGGTCCTCCTTTGCCTTTCTCCAGTGTTCAACAGTAATGTGACCCTTTTTGCTCGTTGAGATAGAGAAGCTCAGAGTTCCTAATTAAAACAGAGCTTGCTATAATGTTTGGTTTATATCACTGTATATTGTGAAAACTTTCACTTTAAAACAGCAGCAGCCCAAGACTGTCATCTAAACCAGCACTGGATTATTGGCAAGGGTTTATTTTATGCTCTCAGCATTTATTTTGAATGCTTAGGTTTGTGGTTTTATTTACTTTCAGTGAAACACATTTCAGCTGTTTTGCTGTTTTGCAGTAGTTAAACTTCTGCCCAAAGGCTGTAGAATGTCTGCTTTAAGGCTTAAAAATGTTTGTGAAATAAATGGGCTTCCTTTAAAACCCTTACCTTTGTTTACCTTCCTCCTGGAAGGTTGCCCTCTTTTAAAAGATGTTATGGTTTGGGCATTGTGGATATATAAAAAGTGTAATTGTGTAATGCTGCAGTTCCTGCCCCTTCCTTCCCCTCTGAACTTGCCATGGCACAGAAGGATCTCACTCTCATCCCATTATGTTTCAAACCACTCCTGGCAACCTGAGATGGCCTACTGAGCACAGGGGTGAAGGTGGGGTCTCACCCCAAAGCGTTGCCCAAAATTAAGGTCCAGGCCCCAGAAGTGGTGTTCATGTTTCACTGGAAGCTGTCCCAGCTCTTCTGCATTGCACTTCTTTTTGGTGTTTTGATTTTCAGTCTTATTTTCAAAATGAAATTACCACCTACCTTCCTGCCTGCACTTAATTCCATGAGTACGACTGGTTTTAGTTGAATCACAAAATTCTTTGGTGTCACTTTCCCTTTGCAGTCCCTGCTTTGAAGTCACGGAAACACAGAATCCCAGAGTGTTTGAGGTGGGGAGAAGCTCTGAGTCCACCTGGTCCAACCTGTACTCAAGGAGCAACCAGGAGCATGTCCAGCCGGCTTTTGAAGATCTTCAATTAGGAAACTCCACAACTTCTCTGGCCAATGCATACCAGTGCTATTCAAGTCCACATTTGATATGTTTAATTTCTGTCCTGCTAGCCACCCTGTGCTGTGTTAAGTGTGAACTGCTAAAAACTTGCTGCATTCTTTGAGAGCTACAGTCAGAAATAAGGGTATATTTTAGCTGTCCTCCTCCTTGTTGCTGGCAGTGGTTAGTATCACTTCTAGCTCTGACTGTTTGTACTTCTGTGATTTATTTTGGATTGTATCTTCCAATATGTTCAGAAACGAGCTTCACCGTTTGCTCATGAGTGCTACAGTCTCAGCTGGTTGACCCTGAAACCATGCCATATTTTAGAGGCTAGTAACTGAGTGGCTAGATGCCTAGATGCCTCATCCATTAACTAAAGTTAGAGCTTCAAAGACAGTGTTTATCAAGCAAAACAGAAGAAGACGTCTGCACATTGTCCGTATGACTAGTGCATTTGCTCAAGTAGAGGAAGTGCTTGGCTTTATATGCTCCTCATCTTGAGGACATGTGAATCATGGCTTCTCTGCTCTGGAGAACAACATAATCATCCTGCTGCCTTGGAAAAGAGCTGTTTGTTTTCCCATCTGTTGAAACTGAATGGTTATGATGTAGGATACATGGGGCCAGATAAAGGCAGTGTTTTCAGAGAATTATGACCCTCTGCCCTACGGAAGACTGACAAAGTCTGAATTTTAGGCACAAATATATTTTTATTATTAACCAGTTAATGAGCCCCTTCCATAGAGCAAAATGAATTTTAAATTTTTTTTTTTTTTTTTTGCATAATCAGACCTTGGTCTTTCCTAGTTAGAGGAAAGAAACAAACTCATTTAATGAGGTACCTTGGGGTCAGTCAATTACCTCCTGCTATACTTCTTGTACTTTTTTTGGGTTAGGACAGGGGTCAGAATGGCAGAAAGCCCTCCTGGAATGGCTGCTCCAGAAGGACAGCGGATGGACTTACTGGGAGAGGATGGCCCTGATGTGTGAGAGGCAGATCTTCAGTCCCAGCTCCTTCACTCTACCAGCTCACTCCGTGGTAGATATATAGCCAGCGAGAACTTCTATCGTCATCTATTATTATTCCCTGTATCTGGTGTCAAGGCTGTCCCAAAGACCTCCAGGCTTGCAGCTGACACAGGGCTGACCCTGCCAGGACAGCACTCCTGGAGGCTGCTGTCTCTGTGGGGGAGATGTGGTTGGGGCTAGAAACTCAAAGAAGGGAGGAGGGAGCCTGGTGTGTGTTTATGGCTTGATTTCTTACCAAAGGCTTTTACTGGTGGATGCTGAGTAAGCTCCTCATTTTGGTGACCCCATATGCAGAGGGCAATGGATAGATAATTAAAGAGTCTTCTCCTCACACTTGCGTATTTTTTCCCCCTCTAAGCCATGGCCTGGGGAAGGTTAACCAGTATAGGATTGAAGTGCAAAAGCTCTTTATATAATCATTGGTTTGACAGACTGAGAGGCCTCAATCTCGATAACGCTTCTGCTCTCTATTTTTTATTTTTCATTTTTATTTTGTTTTATTTTTTTTCTATTTGAACTAAGAGGTGTCAGAAAACTGAGTATTCTCTCTCTCTTTTTATCTTTCTGGCTTACTTTTAACATTGAGGCAAAGTGGGACTTGGGCTTTGTAGCAATGGTGGTAAACTCATGAACTTTTAACCTTCTGAGACTGCAAACTGAGAGGAGGGATTTTTAATCTGTTTCACACCTTGTCGAGGACTGAATTTAGCAGGAGATAACAAACCAACTTGGGAGAACAGAGTTGTAATATCTTCAGGAATTCCTATTTTTTCCCCTGAATAGCTGACAAACCTCAATAAGTAACCAGAATAACTTTATAAATTGTAAGGCAATTTATACACTTTTCCTTTACAACATAACAGCCAGTCTTTCCAGAAACTATTTATGCATATTAGATGCTGAAAAAATATACGCAGTACTGAAGAGGGTCACGGCCCCATTTACATGTGAAGAAACAGCTCTTCGTTTTAAGTACAAACGGAATAAGTGCCTGTTGTATTTCTGTAAAACTCATGCTAGCATGGAGGTCACTGATGTTCACTGCACTTAAAGAGCACTTTCAAGAGTTCAGATTATCTCCAATATGCTTAACAAAGAATTTCTTAGAGCTTCTCAAAAAGGCTCATAAAACTTTATGTGACAGCTTCACATATGGTTAGAGAACCCCAAATACACTTTGCTTTTCTGCTTGGGTATTCTTCCACTGATGTTTCTCTTAGGATGTTTCATTGGTTAATTTTGGCAAAAAGGATTAATTTTATGTACTTTCATTTTTTCCTCCGAGTATCAATGATAGAAAAGCATGATTTTCATTAAAATTATCCCATCCCAGCTCTCACACTCAGTCGCATGCTTCTGATCTGCTTTCACAACATATGTTACTGATTTCTTTTCAATCCATGTTTAAAAAACAATGACTCTGGGAACAATATAAAAATCTGAAACTGAACGTTTAAACTGAAGTTCAGGCCTAACTTTAATTTAAAGGGAGGGGTGGTACCTATGACTTAGTAAGTTTTATGGTCTGTTTTGCACAGTGATTTACAACTGGTAGGAATCAGCCTTGTAGTATATTGGGATTATACATGATGAAGAGGGGACCACATTATGTGTTTATGAAGGAACTTAATATCTCATATAGAAGTCATGGCACGAATACTGTTGCTGTCATCACATCTATAAATATTCTAAGCATTCTTCTTCAGTTTCAAATGAGAACATAGGCTACAAAATATCTCTCCTGGGATTACATGCTGCATTTTGACAGTCACAGCCGTGCAGGCACACATGGAGCTCCAGGAATTAGGATTATATTCTCTTTGCTGGGTTTCAGTGTCATGGCTACACCCTCTTCCCACCAATCTGTTCCTTGTGTGTTCAGATGTGCCCTTGCTTGCTTTAACTATAAAACATTTGAATGAGCAAACAATACTGTTGTTTATTTCTGTTTTAATTCTAAGTGATTGCAATTGTCTTCTGCAAGTTGCGTCTTCCATTGTTTCCATTGTATGACATCTGGAAAATCACATCAGTAAACAGCACTCAGAGGGGAAATGAGCAACTACTGATCTTATATTTGATCCCAAAAGAATATCTTAGTGCAATCTAAGAGCAGCTTTAAAGCATCATGGGAAGATATCACAATTTGAGGTTTTGATTTTACCATGAGTGTCATGTCATGTTGCAAATGGTAGAAATGCACACTGACAAAAAATATCTACAATTAGGAAGGTTGCAATCAATTTTTTCTTTTTTTTTTTTCTTCTTTTGCTGTTGCTGGAATACTGAAGCTTAGTATTTGTGAATTGTTTTTTACTTTCACAGAAATCAACAAGTTTGGTGCCACGCTTATAATTTGAAATGTTTGCTATGGACTTGAAAGAGGTAAGTATATACAAATATTTGTAAAAAATTAATCAGATTCTTAATCAACTGCTCAGGCTTCTCTCATTTAGAGAAATAAACAGTTTCTTTAAAAAAGAAAATTGAAGTTTTTTTTTTTTTTTTCCAGAAGGCTTGAAAATCTGAATGAATGCATCTATGGCTTTTCTTTTTACAGATACCATGTCTATGTGATATTTTTCCTGGTTAGGAGTTATCATTCACTACTGATGCAAAGAATTGTCTTTTTTTCTCCAGAGAGAAGCAATGATAGAAGATGCCGTTAGTCAGAAACTGTACTTGGTAGAATTATATGTTCAAAATTCTCTGGGCAGTTTTTTGAAGCAGATTTTTTTTGTCTATGTAACATATAATTAGTATTAATTATAATTACGATAATTTCTATGAGACTTGTTTAATAAAGGAGGAATACAATCTTCCTTCATGGGAAGGGAAGTTAGAAGACTGCTGATGTACGGAGAAGAAAGTTGCTCCATTTTATTAGCCTTCATGATTTCAAAAAGGGTAGTAAACTGACAATTTGGAGATTGGTATTCTTCAGGAATCCACTCTGGGGATGTTTTCACAAATGACCTGGATGGAAGGCTTGAATGCATACTAAGTAAATTTGCAAATGACACGAAATTGAGAGGAGCTGTTGGTGCCCTCAAGTGTAGAGAGGCCTTGCAGTGAAATCTTTGAAAACCAGAGGGCAATCCCCCATGGCATGAATTTTAATGAGTATGTGCCGATTCTGCATCTGAGATGGAGCACTCCACATGTATAGACTGAGGGACAGAAGGCTGGAGAGTAGCCCTGCTGAAAGGAACCTAGGCGTTCTGGCTGTCAGCAAACTGAGTATGAGCCAGCAGTGTGCTATGCAGCCCAAAGGGCCGACCATACCCTGCGTGCCTCAGGCCCAGCGCTGCCAATGGGTGTGGGGAGGGATTGTTTCTCTGTGCTGTGCAGCCTCACCTCCAGCATTGGGAAGGGCCAGGGGGTTAGGGAAAGGCTCTGCCCCAGAGGGCAGTGGGCATGGAACAAGCTGCCCAGGGCATGGCCCTGAGCTGCCAGAGTTCGAGGTGCATTTGGAGAATGCTCAGACATAGTGTGGTGGTCATGCATGGAGCCTGAGGTTGGGATCAGTGATCCTCATGAGTCCCTTTCAATTCAGGATATTCTGTGATTTTGTGGTTCTGTGATTAAGATTCTAAAATTCTGTATTCGTTCAGTGAAACCAATTTGTGCAACAAATCCGGTATGAACAAGATATCTCTGTCCCATTTTGCAATAATACTGCAAATGATCTCTTTGAATAGAGTTATTCTAATCCAGTTTCTATAATGTAAAAATATTCAGCTAGACCTGTTAATAGGAATACTCCATAGCCTTGGAGAGCAATTGTTATCTGACTTCATATTTTTAATTCCAGTTTTAGCTGGAGTTTCTTTGAAGGAACACTAGCATGTAACATTAGCTGTTTAATGGAGTGCAGTGTTGAGATTTTAAGCAATTACCATCATATCTAGTTATGCCTTTGAGTCTTTTCTTTAGCCTAGGGGATTTGAATATGTAGAAGCATCTTAGTTTGTTGTAACTGAACAGAATTTTACTTGAAATATCATGTAGTCTTTTTGCAAATTTTCACAATCACATTACTGTCTTTATGATTAGTGTCCTTCTGTTTACTTATAAATATCTGAGTATAAACTTCAGGGCTCCAAGCAACTGATTACTATTTAATATCATTGCTAACAACTCCCTGACATGGCTGATTGGTATGCTTTGCCAGTATATGAATTCTATCATTGTACATAATCAAACATTTTTCAACTCATTATTCTTTGTTCCCTATTTTGGGCTTCATTACTAAGTTTGTGCTTTGCTGATTTTGTTAAGATCAGTAAATGCTATCTAGTAAAAGTAAATAAGCCATTTAGCAAACCCCGAAAGTATGAAAGGTCTAAGTGGGGATGTGGATTTTGCTTTTGAGTAACTATTGGTAACTGCATTGTTTGCTTATGTTTTCCTTGAACTAGTCCAGCCACAATTATTTAATTTAATGTAATTTTTTACTGAACACGAACATTTACATTTTTTTTCTAATTTGAACATTATGTGATGCTCAGCAACTCTGAGAAATATTCTTTGCCCTCAGAAATACAATGTTCCAGAGCAGACTTTTACCTTTAAGAGCTCTCAATAATATGAGACAAATCTATGCCTGAAGGAGAAGCTTAGAAAATGCTGGTTGATTTGTTTGCGCATCTGCCCCTCTTTAGCAATGGCTTTGCACACGGATGCAAACAAGCAGGCCAAAGCAAAAGGGAATCAGAGGTTTGTGCCTACAAAAGAAAGGAAAATCTTGTGGTAGGGAGAAAAGTAGGCAGCCAAGTGCTTGTGAATTGCTTGGTTCAGTGAGTGCTCCTTATTCATCTTTGCATGTCTGATGTCTGTCTCCGGGAACAAAATTTCCTTGGGACCTTCCGTAACACTGCTTGCAAATTGATGAGAATGTATCTGACTTTCCAAAGTCCTTACAGGGCATCACTTGCATAATAATTTGTTTGAAATACATCCATAGGGGATGATTGCTGTGGATTCAGACTAACACATCTTTTTGTGATGGGTATCAGACTGCTATCTACCATAATTCACCCCACTCCTGTGATGTGGTATTTCTTTCATGTCCTTTGATAGGTCTATGCCAGAAAAAAAGATTGTTTTTAAAATTGGTTCATCAGCAGAGAAAATACTATCTGTATTAGTGCTGCAGTAATCTGTTTTCTGCTTTGGTTTAAAACTTTTGATAAAACCTTTTAATTACATTTCAGGAGAAGCTCTGTGTTCTTTTGTGTCATGATATTGCTTCCCAGAGGAGCATTCAGCAAGCCATGCCTTTGCATATACAGCACCTACATATACAAGATAAAGAAGCAGACAAAGTCTCTAACAAAAAAAATGCTCTCTTTTCGAAGGTGCTGCACTGCTCTGTCATTTGTCTCAGTGAGTCTGGCTGGTCCCCCAGGCTGGTGCAGGGCATGCTCATGCTGAGCGTAAATGAAATGCATTCACCTCAACACAGCCTGCACTAATTTGCCACTCAGTGCCTTCAACCAAGTGCTTCCTGCTTGTGGGGGTGGAGGTTGCTCACCCCTGGACCTCTGAGTGGTTGAGAACAAGAAGGATCATTCTTTCACTTTTTGTGTTGACCTACGTTTCTCAAAGATCACGATGCAAAGTGATTTACATTCCTAAGTAGCAAGGAATGTTTTGTGAAAGTAGGATGTGGGAGCAATTTAATGAAAAGGCCACATTTTTGTAGCATCTGAGAAAAGAAAAGCTGTTCACTAGGGAAAATGTAAGTGCAGCCATAACTGATTTCCAAGCAAGTAGTCTTCCACAGGTGGCGGAAAGCCGACCTGTGACAGGTGCTAGGACAAGGTGGCTGTAAAAAACAATTTCTTTGACTGTGTTTGTTCTGCCTGAAAATGCTCATATTTTAGGCATTTATTCTGCCCGCATCATTTAATCAAGTAATCATGTGCAGTTCTACATGTGCCAGACCTTTGTTCAGGGTTTGCTGTTCCCAGTTGTTACATCCTTTGTAGACTATTGGACTTGCAACCCCATGTGCTCTGCTATGGAGCAGTGTTCACTCTTCAATGAGACTAAAACATATACTTGCATACCTACTTCTTCTTCACCAACAAAGCATATTTAAATAAACAGCAATAAATGTGCACAATTTTTCATCATCTTAATTTCAGTATCTGTTATAGACACAACAATTTTCCTGCCAAAGAATTTCTCTTCCAATATTATCCAACAGTTCAACAAAGATTGCTTGCATTTGTCCTTCCATCGGTTTTCTAAGATGCTAAATCAGACAAAGATGTATTATGTTTCCAGGTTTCCTGCATCACTTTGAATGAACATGCATTCTAGGCTATTCTGTCTTCTTGATGATAATATAATTAGTCACAGAGAAACTTACAAAAGCTTCATCTACTCTCTCAGTGCTACCAAACCTTTTAACAGAAGGTTTTCAAATGATTACTTAAATTAAACATATGAATGGAACTTTCCTAAAGTTTTGCATCATAGTGATTTTTAACAGCACTAATGCAGCAACAATTTTGCTTTGTTTTTACAAATACTGAGCTCACTGCCTTATTATTCTTGTTACAAAATCCTCCAAGAATTGTTCAAATAATCTTCTAAACAACTCCAAGAGCTGGAAGTCTTTATCAAAACTTCAATGGCTTCGGCAGAGATTTTTTGACAAAGTTAAAACGAAAATGAGCAGGGTTAATCTTGCTCGAGTGCAGACATTGTTCTGCATTTCTCACACTTGGTTTCTTTTTTCCAAATACTGAGTTGAGTGAAATGGCAAACTGTGCCCTGAACTGGCAGGAATGTTTCTGATTTGCCCACAGGCACTGGAGTCTGCCCAGCAATATGTAGCCTGCTGGGAAGCAAGACGTGATTTTCTTCTAAAATACGCTTTAATAATGAAATGGTGAAATTCTTTCTGTTGTTCTTCTTCTTCTTGTTGCCTCTGTGTCTTATTTGCTTATCGGAAGAGTCTTTTTATTCTTTCCAAAATAACTCTTTCAGTGCAAACCAAAACACTTTTAGATGTCTATTAGTATCAGTTTTAAGTCAGCAATTGTCTCACTGCTCCAAAGGCTGGGTTGAAAATTCCATGAAATCCTGTGACCTATGCCATGCAGCTCAGGTAACTAGGTGCTACACAGCAGGTTCTTGTAATTGCAAATCTTGTTATTACATTGTGAATTATTTTTGGCTTTCCTGATTCAATAGCTCTTTGATCTCAGTGAGCAATTACTTCTGTTTCAGTAACCATACAAGCAGCTTGTGTATTTAAAACTCTTACTTCTGAGATGAAAACAGAAGACATTAGGCACATCTTAAAAACCAGGACTTACTTTTTGTATTTTGTAGGCTTTGCCTTTTTTGGATTTGATCCTGGAGGCTGATCTGTATAGGCACTGCATTTGTGCTATAGTACAATAAGTGTTTTGTCTGAGAATAAATACATGGTAGGATGCTTCTGGTGGAAAATCAAGATTATAAAAAAGTATGCAGAGAACCAGTTCTCATGCTGAAATACAAAAAAGAACCCTGTATGTTTTGAATTTTAATGTAACCTCATGACAGATTAGACATTTATATGTGTATCATAATGGTGTCTATTTAAGGCCAAAGTTGATATGGATGGTCATCAGGAGAGATTTGCCACTTTAGAGAGAGTGGATATAATGTGAGTGCAGGCAAAAAGCCCACGGGCAAAAGGCCAATGTGCAGTGCTGCAACAAACGAGGAAAGGAAATCTGGTCTGGTCCATTCTGCAGGTCCCATGTTAGCTGCATTACATCAGGGGTGCAGTGTGCAAGCTATGCCAAGAGTACTGTCTGGTCCAGCACCCATTACACATGTGTATTTGCAACTCAAGTGTCTGATTTCTGTGCAGCTACAGGATTTTGTGTGCACACCCTCAAAAGCAAAAGTACTTTATATTCTAGCTAGTCATTGAGTTTGCATGCTCTCCATGCTATTGTCTGACTTCATCTGTGCAGGCAAAAAGGCATTTTTGCATGCAGTTACTTCTTGTGATGAAGCGGTGGAGATTTGCTTGTTCAGGGACATGATTTAGTGGAGGGTTGTTAGAGTTATGATAGTATGGTTAGGTTGTGGCTGCACTTGATGATCTTTAAGGTCTTTTCCAACCTGAACAGTTCTATGATTCTATGATTCTATGATTTCTGCATCTGACACCCCTTCAGCCAGTTTGGTGGTAAATGCATAGTCAGCCGCAGTGGGGCATTACCTTAAAACAATGTATGCAAAGTCCTTACTGTATCAGTATTTTGACTTTGTAAAAGTGATATTTTCAACAGCTACTTTTAGAAATTTAAATCAGAAACTTACTCCACGTATAATAACAGCTGGCTTTTCTTGATAGTCTAATATCTGTTGCAGGCTTTGCTTTGTAAGACTGTTGACTGTAAAAACACCTAAAATGTCAGACTAAAAATCTGAAATTAAGACATACTTCAATAGTTGATAATTCTTATCTTTTCTCTGTTGCTATTTGAGCTTGTGCCGTATATGACACCTTTTCATGAAGTGCTTTACCACTTTATGTATCTGTTAAAAGATTTAGAATGGAAAAATTCAAGGTGTGTCTTGTGTGAAAAAGCACACTAATAAATTCCTGCTGCTTCAGCACATTATTTTAACAAATATATTGAGTGGAAAGACTGGCTGAAGATTTAACATGCTGCTTAAATTCTTACCACCATTATTTTCTGAACTTTCAAATAAAAGCAATGCAATATGTATGGATGGATTTTGAAATATCCGTTGTTGGTTCAGGTGTTCAAATTAAGATTTCCCTTCAATCAAAACTTGGCACTTAATCCAAACTTCCAAACATGAACTGGAAGACGTTTTTCTCTCCTTTTAAAAAATGCATATATATATTTTATCACATCACAAAACACTTTACATAATACAAATATAACCTGTTTTACTTTGCCCTAGGGTAATTTCCATTCTGTAGTAAAAGTTGCTTTATTATCACAAAACCATATAAAACATGGTGAAAACTGTTATTCAGCTAAAATACTGAAATAATGTGTGCATTTGCAGTGCCAGATTTGTGACTTCCATGGCTAAAAATACATTTAAGAACTTCCCCTGTATATAAAAGAACTGCAAATAAATCCAAGCAAGATGAACTCCAGTAGAGTGACCACTGAGCCTACATGAGAGAGGACAATATTCACTATGTGCTTAGACTGTGAGGAAATAGTGTTTTTGAAGAAGGGCTTGCATGCACACTCAACTTCACCTCGACACCAAGTACTCACCTAAGTCAAAGTCCAGTTCCCAGTGTGATCTTGCTATTGTGACTTTGGGAGACGCTCTGCACAGCTCTGCTTGCACAGTGAAAGCACTTCCATTCCAAAAGCCCAAGGCTAGCCAAATAAATCCAAAATTTAAACACTCAGGTCAGAATGGCCTGACACAACGGACTTGAAATTAAAATTTGGCAGGAAACAGTTTTTCTGTCCTGCAATCCTTTTCTTCTTAAATATTTCGACATACTCCTTTTCCATGTAGGGGTAGTACCAAGATCATTTGAAACTTTGTGAGAAATAGAGAGGAAAACACTCTTCTCCCCATGCCTATTATTAAATATCCTGCTTATGAGCCCTGCAGGATTTTTCTTTCTCCTTCTGCAGACATGGTCATGCCTGGAGAAGGGCAGCTCTGTAGGATCCAATGGCAGGGCAACAGAGCTGTGAGAGAGTAAGTGTGTGGGAATGCTGTCAAAATACTGGCAGCACATCACTACATATACCCATTCAGGATTCATATCTTGTCTGCCAACTACTCCTGTTTCCCAAGAAGTCATTTTCTGGGGGCACCCAAACCTTTGCTTTCTTACTTTCTCATCCTCATTATGGTAAACTATTTGTTAAGGAGGAAAAACAAAGATTTATTCTGCCATTTCCTAACAGTGTAGATCAATCTTTAATCTCTGGATGCTTTCTGGGATGCAGGCTCTGGGATTGCTTTCTGGGAATTTACTACGCCCTCATCCCTGACTGGATCTACAAGAGTATGTCAGCATATCCCCATCACAAAAAACAGCTTGTGTTTCCAGCAAGTTTTTAGAGAGCTATGTGTGGGAAATATTTTATTTAGCTAACATGGATTTTATAGTTTGTATTCAACTCACAGTCATTCATCCTCTGTTTCTTTAATATGCCAGGACTTTCTCAAAAGCTTGGTATTCTGATTTTCTACTTACTTCCATCTTTTTTATTCTTTTCTCTAATATCTTCACTGTGTAGTTTGACCTGTTTTTGACCTTAGAAGAATGGACCGATGTGATCATGCTGTCTGGCTTTCCCAGCCCCAGGGGTTACAATGGCTGTAGTTCCTGTTTCTCTCTTTTTAAAAGGATTTTATTTTCTTGTTCATTGAGTGCTTGGGTATAAAACACTGTAATTCTCAAATATTTCCAGTTAATTCCAGTTCCAGTTTCCAGTGTTAAATTTGATGTTAAAATCTGAGAGTAAACTGGTGATGAAACACTAATCTAAACGTTTACCTAATCTTGATCAGATTTTCTAAAGTATCATCAAGGCTGAAATTCCACATGTTCCACGTATAGCATCAAAAGTCTCTAGGTGTCTTGTAGCAGCACGCAGGAGAATTTTTTATGTGGTATTTTTGTCCTGTAGAGAGCTTAGTACAATTTAAAAAATAAGGAATTTAAAGTACGTATATTTAATACACATGAAGGACTAAAGCCATGAGATTTTGAAGTAAACGAAATGACAAACGAGAAAAAGGTTTTATGTCTTCAACTCAGCTTTTCATTTTAAATATTAAATGTTCTCCTGCTTGACAAAAGCAAAAAGTGATGGGGTGTGAAAATGCCTTTGTGAAACTTCATAAAACTACTTACATGTAAACTCTGGGCCAACTTGCAATCCAGACATTTCCCCCCCTTTTTTAAAAAAATAAAATAAACTGATTTTGTATTGGATTAGTCAATCCAATACTTGCATGATTCATTGTGAAAAACTGATCTTGAATTGCAATTTGAAATGAATTACTTAAAAGATGTTCACTGCTGATTTAGTATCAAGCTCCAGATGCTACCTGTCCAAGCAACACATCTATAGATGTTCACACTTTCACCTTAGGTTTACCTTCCTTTTTTAAGCTTGCAGAAATACACCACTGCAATTAAAATCAGAAGAAAATCTGTAGTAGGAGGGAGATGAATGTTGTTTTAGCTCTGAGCCTCAAAGAGAATCAATTGCCCACAGGTACTCCTCTAAACCTGTCCACACCAAGGCTTTGCTGGCTTCTTCCTTGAAGAAATTTAGGCCTATTAGTCCATGTTTCAGGGGGCAGACAAACCTGGGGGACAGGCTCTGCCCTCTTTCTTTGCATTTACATTTCATTTATTTGAAGACAAATATCACATTCGAGCTATATTTCCTTTTCTCTGGACTAAGCTTTTCTTAGTCCAGAGTCCTTAGTTCTCTTTTCTGCTCTTACCTACAACTGTTCCTTAGGGTTTCTCCCAGGAAGGGCCATCTTATTAGCAATGACTATTTATATCCTGCTAACCAAATAATTAATGAACATATTAAATTAGTCCCCACTTAGGTCAGATATGCTGAAAGTCCTGCTCCACTCTTCCTTTTAGTGAAAAACCGAGACAAACTTGCTCTGGTTTCAACCAGTTTAGCACTCACTTCATTGATTCATCTAGAAAATTTGTTTTTGTTTAACTTCTGAGAAAGCCTAGTAAGGGTTTTGTCACAGCTCTGTGTAAATCAACATAAATGACATTTGTGGCTTATCTCCACCCACAATGCCTGTTATTCTCATAAAGAAAACTGGAATTGTTTCATTCGATTTGTTCTTAGACTGTAATTTATTGCTTACTTGTCTTGGAGACAGCTGTTTATTTGTCCTTGTATTTTTTAGTAACTGAAATGAAGCTGACTGATTTCTTTCCCTCCTTCCCTTAAAGTACCCTGTGGCTTTTTCCAGGTTTGGGAATCCCTCTGTCCATCAGGCATTTTCAGTGAGGGCTGTTAGCAGCTCTGCAGCTGACCTACTTCTCTGAGTGAACATTGTCAAGACACTTATTTAAAAATCATACACTTGCTCCTTCTACTATCATAATTTCTATACTTCCATAAAGTACATGAACTAAGTTTGCCATCTACTTGAGAAAAATATCATTAAAAAAATTAGATTTTCTAGCCACAGCTGTTCATATCTTTTCTTCTTCATCACAATATTAATGTATATTTACAGTCCACTTTGTTGTTACATTTAGTGTACCTTGCTAAGGTCTCTGAATGTTACTCCAAAATTCCTAACCCTGGAACAAAATTCTACATGCATTTCATTACTATCTATTAATTTCACTAAAATACAGGAGTGTCAGTCAAACTGAGACATCCCTGTGTAAATTTAAAGTTGTACTGGAAGTATCACAGAAAGCAGGAGAGAAAAAAGAATGGAATGTGTTTGAGTAGTATAGAATGGATAGTTTACATAGGTTTCATGTAGCTTGCTGGATCAAATAAGTTGATAAATTTCTTCTGGGGAGAAAGAATAATACATTTGATGCAGAAAGATTCTGTAGTTGTAACAATAAAAAGACCCCCAAATACTATCCAAACCAAACAACCAACAAAACATAATGTACCAGTAATAACTTGGGTCACTTCAATCCAAATCCACTGTGGTGTCAGTTCTGATTTAACCCTTGCCAGTACTGTCAAGGTCTTGGTGACTTGTATAGCCCTTAGAGCTCTTCCATAAGTAGGTCTACTGCTTTCCAGTCTTTCATCAAAGCCCTGACCTTTAACGGTAAGATCATCATATCTCCAGTTAAGAGATGAGGCACCTTTCATCTATATGTCCAGAGAAATATCTTTATGTATTAAAGCATAATCTTTAACATATGGCCCACATATAGTGACTCAAAGAAAGTTCTGTGGTTGTGGGATCATGAAAATCCAGAGAAAGCTAAAGAAATATGTTTTCCCATTAAGTGATGCCTATAATGTACTTCAAATTGCTTTAGCCATTACAACCATATGTATATAAATAGAGTGAAAATCAGACACACTACAACTTCAGCTAAGACGCAAGAACACTTAATAGTTTAGGTGTATTTTTTGTGCAGATCTTGGGCCTCAGGTAGAGAAGGTCTGAAGGATGTGATATATTGTTCCCACTAAAGCAGTGCTTTCCCAAGTGCTTTTTCTCAGGCAGAGCACTGCAAAGTTTCTCAGAGGCATAAAGTAGCAGTAGATTTCTGTATAAATGTTATTTTTCTAGGTCATTTCTGCAAGGCTTCTGCAGCATTTGCTGACTGAAAGGGGGGGATGCTGAGAACATGAAAGATAAGCGAACTTAGCAAGTGCACAGAGAGGAAACTGAACTTCCTCCAAACCATTCTCAGCACTGTTTCTAAGTTGTTTACTTCCTATTTTGATACCTAGAGCAACAAGAGACAAGGTTTCCTAGCAGGTTTTGATTGGCCTTGGGCTCTGTTTGGCCTTGCTTCCTGTCAGGAAGCAATTGTGATAAGGTCTGGAACTTTGTTCTGGGAGGTTTTTCCATCCATAATGTTGGGAACACAGTATTCTTGTGTTGGTTTATGAAGACATTTTGAGGCACTTTAGTGATTTTAAGAGGTTTTTGTGTGCCAGACAGGATCATAGAATCACAGAATAGTGGAGATTGGAAGGCATCTCTGGAGATTGTCTAGTTCAGTTGCCCTACTCACTATAGTGGGTTGCACAGGAAAACGTCCAGGTAAGTTTTGAATATCTCCAGAGAAGGGGACTCCACAGTACCTCTGGGCAGCCTGTTCCAGGGCTTACAGTAAGGATTTTTCTCATATTCAGATGCAACTTCCTGTGTTCCAGTTTGTGCCTGTTGTCCTGTCACAGGTCACCACCAAAGAGATCCTGGCCACATTCTCTTGACTCCAACCCATTACATATTTATAAGAACTGATAAGATCCCTTGTTCTTCTCTTCTCCAGGCTGAACAGTCCCAGGTCTCTCAGCCTTTCCTCAGAAGGGAGGTGCTTCAGGTCCCTCATCATCTTTGCGGCCTTCGGGTGTTCTCTCTCCAGAAGTTCCCTGTCTTTCTTGATCTGGGGAGTCAGTTATGGAGTACTGGGCACAGTAGAGGGGAAGGATCACCTTCCTCAACCTGCTGTCCATACTCTTTTTAACACATCCCAGGATACCACTGTCCTTTTTGGACACAAGGGCACACTGATGGCTTGTGGCCAACTTGTTATCCATCAGGACACCCACATCCTGGTGCAGTAAGACCCCAAGAAAACCAGTCCCTGATAGGTAGTAAAATGAAAGGCCAGGAATAAATACAGAGATACACACAGCACATGCTTCACAGTGTCCTAATCCAGACCATCAGCAAAGATACAGAAAGGCCACATTTAAGGGAAAGGTGGTAATTTTTAATTTATCAGATTATATTCTTGACTGTTTTGCCAGCATGATTGACAAACATTATAAATTGCCTTACTTGGAAATAGACAACATATCCTCTGTTTTCTGTCCCTCTCTCCTACTTACTTGTACTAGTGCTGCTGAGAAGGAAAAGGAGAAAAGAAAAAAAAACTTCAATAAAAAGCAAGGTTTCTTGCAAACTTTTAACAAAGCCTTGAGTTATCTGTGATATTTGGAACAAATCTTTGTCACTTTCCTTGGTGTCTTGATTGGAAAATTCAGAACTTGTTTCTGGATTTATATCCTATCACTGTGAAAGCTGTGTAGCCCTTACTGTCTGACATCTCCTGTGTTTGTCACTCTCCTTCTCACCCACAAGGGGATGATGGCATTTTTACATTTGCTTTGCGTTTCCCTGTATTTCACTGAAATGCAAGCTTTTTGTCTATTGCCTTCTTACAGTTCTATTGCTGATGCCAGACTGGTGCCTTTCATGTATACAGTAACACTGTTTCATTTTGCTATGGTCTGCTTTGAAAATGAAGGATTTTATTCCTTCTGACCGCATGGCCACTGGAGACCTCAGTCAGCAGGTGCTGTTGTTGCTCCTTAGCTTCCTTTCTTCATTTTCATTGTGTCTTCAATCACAATGCTGAAATATTACCAAGTTGCTGAATTTTTGTAGACTGTTTTTGTTTCTCTGCAAGAATTAGAAATCTTCACACCATCTTAATGCAAGGAAAACACATTTTGGAGGAAATATGCTCATAGGCTTGCTCTGTATTTGATGTGTTGCCAGCATTTTTGGCTCCGCTTGGAATGTGTGAGAACTGGTGTGACTTTCTGTGTGAATGGCTAGAAGCTGTAATGGTCTCCCGGGATTTAATAAATGAATAGGAAAATGTCAGGGTAATTTTCATGAATATTATAAATTACACATGGGAGGTCATTTAAAGAATGTATAAATAATACAAGGGGGGCCTAATTTGTCCTTTTCTTTGCAAATTTTATGGGGAAAATGAAAGCTGTACCTAAACCCGGGATTTCGACTTATTTTCTCTGAGGAAGGAAAAAGAAATAAAGAACATAATACAGCCATAGAATGGCTTGGGATGGAAGACACCTGAAAGCCCCCCAGCCCCAACCCACCAGCTCAGGCTGCCCAGGGCCACATCCAGCCTGGCCTTGAGCACCTCCAGGTTTGGGCCACCACAGCTCTCTGGGCAGCAGTGCCAGAGCCTCACCACTTTCTGAGTAAAGAATTTCCTCCTAGTATCTGACATAAACCTCCCCTCTTCCAGTTTAAAACTGTTCCCACTTGTCCTATCACCTGCCTCTGTAAATAGTCAATCTCCCCTCCTGATTATAAGCTGCTTTCAAGTACTGGAAGGCTGCAATGAGGTCTCCCCAAAGCCTTCTGTTCTCTAGGCTGAACAAGCCCAGCTCCCTTAGCCTTTCTACACAGGAGAGGTCCTTCAGCCCTTTGATCTTATGTGCATATATTTACCATTTCCCTTCTGTAGAGTGGCTGTTGAAATACTGTTTCAAAACAAACCTCAAGATGTTTTCTTTAGAGGTATGTGGAAAACAATATTTCAAGGATCATGTTATCTGACTGGACGTTTTACTAATTTAAAAACGCAGATTTACATTGGATGTTTATACCTTATTTCTGCTCAGGACCTGCACCCCTGGGGTGACAGCGGGATGCCCAGGAAGGGCACAGCATTTGTGATGGCACAACTGGGGCTATTTAGCCTGGGGAAAAGGAGGCTGAGGGGAGACCTTATTGCTCTCTTCCAATATCTGAAACGTGCTTACAGCCGGAGCGGGGTTGGTCTCTTCTCACGGGTGACAGGAGACGGGATGAGGGGAAATGGCCTGAAGTTGTGCCAGGGGAGGTTTAGGGTGGATATCAGGAAAAACTTCTTTACAGAAAGGGTTGTTAAGCACTGGAATAGGCTCCCCAGGGAGGTGGTTGAGTCACCATCCCTGGATGTGTTTAAAAACCATTTGGATGTGGTGCTCAGGGACATGATTTAGCGGAGGGTTGTTTGAGTTAGGGTAGTATGGTTAGATTGTGGTTGGACTTGATGATCTTTAAGGTCTTTTCCGACCTGAGCAATTCTATGAGCAAGGTTTTGCCAGATGGCTGAAGGAGCAGCTGCAAAGCATCTTATCTGTGCAGCATGTTTTGAATCAGTGGGGCTGACAGCAGCAGCAGTGCAGCAGGAAATCAGGCTGTGAGTGTCACAACCACTCACTCCATGGCCATCACTCAGACAACTTCAAGAAACTATTCTGGTATTTAAATTTGTACATATCTAAAAAAAGAAGTCTGATTTTTGTAGGAAACTTATGTGATGTTTGTTTCCTGACATCTCTTTCTTTTCTGGTAGGTATGTCAATAAAGCTCAGGCTTAACACTATTGCTTGATACAAATATCAGGCCATGATCTACTGACAGAATCAGAAACGCCAAGGCTGGTGAGTAGAAGCGTATTTTTCCTGTTCAGGTGAGTCTTAACTGATTTTTCCTATAGCTTATTAGCCGTGTACAATGTTGGTACTATTGGCTTTCTTATCCCATGTGTTGCAGAGCCAATGAGTATAATTCTGGGATTTAGAACTCTGTCTTAACTTGTGTGGTAGAGGACAAAACCACTCTCAGTACAAATGATAAGAATGCCCTTTGAGGTAATATATTAACATGCATTATAATTTGTAATTACGTCCATCCAAATCCCTACATGTGTTTCTAATTCAAAATATTTTATAAACAATGTGCTCCCAACAAACCATACTATTATTCCCACTGCCTTCTACTGACAGGTGGCCATCCAAGCTAATGAAAAAAAAATAGAAAAAAAGCACATTAAGGAAGAACATTTTGCATTATTTTATTTTAAATCTTCCAGACCAGGCTCTGATGGAATACAAAAGAATTGCATTTGAACCAACAGTAACGACAGGGAAAGGCAGGCTGTTTAGCTTACTGGGGTTCAGGCCTGAACAGAATTTTAAATAGTTATTGGTTCCCTTACTACACAGAAAGACAACTGGTCTTTTTCTTAAAAAACCTATGCAGATAATTGCGAGAAAGTCTAACACAGATGATTGCAAGGAGACCATGGCATTTTTTGTGTGTATAATATACTGTTTATTACTGCAATTAATTGAAGTGTAATTTGTAACATTGTCCTACATGCTTCTGTTCTGATTTTTCTTTCTCTTTTGGTACACTTTGACCACATCAGGTTGCATGAGAAATAAACCAGTTCTACTATTTTACAGGCCACATTTAGAACCTGTGAGGACTCAGTTCTTCCCTCGTCTTATTCAGACTAAACATTTAATAACAAGCCACATAAAGTTCCTATCCGGGAATTTTAGCAAGGGAAGTTGGTTTACAATCTCCTGCTTACACCTTATAAAGACATATTTCAAATCTTTTAAGTTTTGATGCACTGTACCTCATTTATTTATTCAGTCTAAAGCAAATGCCTGAATCTTTGTTTGTTTCTTTCTTTTACAAAACAAACATTTCAGTTCATTTCTCTCTGAAGGGTTTACAGTCCTTGCATCATTTTATATCTTCATAATTGGCTAAGACCATCTGAAAATTCAAAGCAGCTGAGGGAATAGACTTGCAGCCAGAAGAGCTAGAGAGATGGGACTGTGGTTCCCTTCTGAGGCATGTTGAACAACCACAATAATTAACTTAGTATTTTTTGAGGTTTTTTTTTAGCCTACAAACACTGGGGGAATAGCAATCACCTGGAACACACAAGCACTGAAATTAAACCATGAACGTCAGAGTGGGAGATGGGGTGTCTTTGTCTTTCCCTTGGTGCCAGAGGACAGACTGCACGTCTTGCCCAAAGATCCTGGGGAGAACCTCCCTTCCTACCCAACCCTTGTCAGAGTCTTCCATGCCAGGAGGTTTGGCTCTGTACCTCTCCTGCTGGAAACCTGCCCCCGGAACTACAAAACCCTGAGGCATCATCAGCCAGTGCCCTCCGCACTGCTGGAACTGCGTCCTGCGAGCTCTTTCCTGCTGTTGGGGCAATATCTGGTGCATGCTCCATGGGATCAGTACAAGAAAAATTCTGCTCTGTGGTGCATGGTGAATGGTCAGCCCTTTGGGTTTGCACAGTGGAATCTGGACCCTCTTCTATACGGTTTCTACAAAGTAGCCAATGTGGGGCAGCGTGTCTCTGGGACGGCTGCTGGTAATTCCTGCAGAAAACTACCCTGCGCTGCTGGGTAGATCTGGGAGGTAATACAGCATGAGAACTCTGCGTGGGAAGAGAAAAAGTTATGGAGAGAAGCATGTAGAGTGGAGATTGAACAGGTCAGTATGGACAAGACAGATTTCACAGATAAACAGTCCCAAAAAATTATGTACTTATATGTATATAGGTTTATATATTCTAATACATTACACGTACAGAGTTTTAAAATTTTTAACACAGTGATTTAGTACCCCACTTCTCAGTCTGGTTTGGGGCCCGCCATTTCACATGCTGGGGCCCTTGCCTGGGAAATTACTTCTGCCCACTGCAACACAGCCCTATTAGATACTCCACTATCACTAGAGACCACAGAATCTTGGGAGAGAGTCTGTGTAAAACTGCACACTAATCATCTGCATGGGATCTGAATCAAGACTGCTGACTTCAGAGATGATCTTCAGAAGATGAGCTTCTACATGAAATGTCCTCCTGGACCACGGTGCATTAAAAATACTATAGCAAAGCAAACACCTAGCAGTAAAAGACCAAAAGATACAATTGCAGTGTGATTTTGAAATAGAACAGGAGCAATCTGATCATCAAGAGCAACTGCTCTGAAGTGCTCACTGATTTTTTTCCACAGAAATCAGAAGTACATGAATATATG
Source organism: Pavo muticus (assembly GCA_016647715.1). Classification (NCBI taxonomy): domain Eukaryota; kingdom Metazoa; phylum Chordata; class Aves; order Galliformes; family Phasianidae; genus Pavo; species Pavo muticus. The sequence continues at coordinate 677,866 of JACDJE010000200.1, read as the reverse complement.
GCAGGGAATGAAAGGGATGTTCTGTAAGTGTAAATAATGAAGGAGTGTAAAGAATGTATATTACTGGAATGTACAGCCACAGAAGATTTTAAAAACCTAAAATGAAAATAAAAGCCTTTATGAATTATGCAGGGAGTGCATTTTTTGCACCATCCTGTGGAGGGGAAGCTGGGAAAGGAAAACCATTACGTGATGATGAGGGTAGGTAGGTAAAGGGGAATGTAGGTATTAAAAATAAAAACAAAAACTTTTCAGGGATATGAGCTAAGAAATGTACACAAGAGCTACAGGAAGAAGGAAACATTCTAAGTCAAACGATTGTGGTTTCTTCTTCGTCTGGAGAATTATACAGCATTCTCCTGACTCCAAGCGGGCATGGTATCAAAAATGTTAGTGAGAGAGACTGTATTTCCAGCTTGTGCTTTGTAGGTGGTTAAGCATTTTCTTACTGTGACAACAGTGGAAGGGACAGGTTCACTGATGGTTTGAAACAATCTGGAGCTTGCAATTTTGTTCTGAAGCTGCTGGGAAAGGACTAATCTCATATAAAGTCTAGGGAATATCTATGTAGCCTTTGCAAAGAAACAAACAGAAAGTATGCTAGAAGCCCTTGTCTCCCAATAGTCATCACATGAAGCCATGCTATTTGCAGCTCTTCTGACTCCTTTTATGTGGCTATTTATCATGAGCTGGACAGACTTTTAGTTTGCATGGTGCCAGTCAGCAGCCAAGATTGTGTTACTGTCCCAGAAAATGCTTGCAAGGGATTTGGAAAGGCCAAAGTACCATAGGGTTGATCCTGTGCTCCTGAGGCACATCTTCAATGTCTTAGAAAATCTGCTTGCATAAAATCTGGATTTTCCTTGGAACAGGATTCCTGGATTTCACAGGTGCAATGAGTACAGTGGAGCACAGATGTGTGCTGTTGTGGGCATCCAGTCTGGCTGCCCATGCCTGCCCTCATGCTTTTAGGTGAAACCTTTGGAACCTGTTCCTTATCTCTTGGGCCAGGTAACGGGGGTAGTTTTGTGCTGCCTAAGCTCCTACAGATCCCCAGTGCATATAGAATCCAACCTGTATGTTACCTTTATGACCAAACCAGTGTTTTTGTAGTATTTCAGGAAAATATTCTCTTTGGCACAAATATTCACAGATTGCAAAGATGTTTAGGAGCTGCAGGTTGTAGATAAATACCTACTGGGATTTCAATGGTGCTGGTGTTGGCCAGGCACCTAAAACAAAGTTGGGTTCAATTCCTAGTTACCTTTGTTACGTGGGCCACATTGCTTTTAAGAATGCACATATACAGTAGGAAAGTGTTCCCTCACAGTATATGTGGTAGCTCAAAGTATATCAGTTTCTTGGCAGAAATCATATCTTCAAATAACTGAGCTGTACAATAGGTATAGCACATACATTTTGGGTGTAGGTGCCACCCCTCCAGTCTGCAGATTGCTAATTGGCTTGCTAATCACTGGCACTGTTAAGTTACAAGTTTACACAAGAAACGCAAAAGCCAGAGGAGAACTTAGAAAGAGGAACAGCTGTAAGGTACAGCAAACAATTGCAAAAACAGACTGAGACTGAACATCTCATTTTGATCCCAGAATGAGAACCCTGTGTAGGAAATGGTCTACACAAGGTGCAAGACTGCAACTGGCTAGATGCTAAAATGGTTTTCTGCTTACAGATAAATCCTGGGGCCTAATGTGTATTGAACAGGACCAGATTCTGGTCCCCTTATTCAAAACAAAGAGCCTCTTCTTTTTGCACACTGTTCATGGAAAGCAGAATGGAAATCCATTCTGGAGTCAAATGCATCCTGTGGTGCAAATGCAGGTGTGAGGTTCTGCACAGCAGAGAGCTTCTATGCTGCCGTTTTGGTTTTGTTCTTTGCCAGCAAATAAAGTGGCACCTCATGTCTTAGCAGAGACACTTCCTTTGACCTCTTTTCCTTTTGTTTGTAGTTTCTGTTATCATAGATGACCTCAGTGGGTGACAAAGTGAGTTTTTCTTTCAAGGGTTGTGTTTGAAAGCTGTCTGTAGGAAGTACTACAGGCCTTGGTGTCCTGCCAGTTCAGCACACTGAAGTGACTGCTTTCTCTTCGATGGGAAATCCTACTTCTTATTCCCGGAAGACTGCTTCAACACTTAAACTTTTTTTTTAATTTAATTTTGTTTTGTTTTATAAATCTGAGAGTCTGAATTATATCCTTGTGGTTAGGAAAAAAAGACATTTTACTAGGGAAGCAACTTGTTATGACCTTAGGGAGAATGCCAACTGCAATAAAAAGTACTTTCAAGTGTCATTTTTATACTAAGCAAAATTTAAAGAGACACTAAAAAATATCTGTCTCTGTTTGCCAAAACCTATATAGCCTTTTATTCTCAGAAATAATGAGGTAAAATGTAGCTTGTCTATTCCAGACTAATGGCCTGATTTCTGTGGTCAGTACACGCTCAGTGGGAGTTTTTTCATTGTAAGCATGATAAGTTCAGTCTCTAAAATCAGACCTGATTATACCCGTGGCATTTTTCTAGCTTCCCTCTAATGCAAAAGCTGGATTGTGACCAACAAGCTTCACAACAACATTCCCCCATATCTTCCAAGGAGTTCACAAGGTGTCTTCATTTCCAAGAAGGAGGTGGGAGGGAAATGGGTGAAATCCAAAGGAAGTATGGGTATCCCTGAAGTGCATCTGCAGTGAACACAGATTGTTTCCCCATCAGCCCACTGAGGCTGTAGACAAGATGAAAATAAGTACTAAGGCTTGCTAGCTCACCTTCCGTTGCAAACTGTTTTTAATAATAATAAAGAAGTTGCATGTGGGCCAGTCATTGATCCAGTGAATTTCTAGTGTTGTGCTGCAGGAAAGACATTGAGGAATTCCATTCTCTAGGGGTTGACAATTCATCTTGTCACCTTAAATCATAAAGTATCAAGGGAATCTCAGCTTTATTATAAAACAGTTATAGATATCTGAAATATATTATTTGTATGGACTTTATTTTAATACACTCCAGATTTCCTTTCTAACAAAATTCTGTCTTGATTTACACTGTAGTCCTGTGTCATTACTTGAATTACATGGATGTTGGGTAAACCAGAATTTTCCCCTTCGTAGTTTATATTCTGAGCCTGAATCAGAAGAAGACATTTTTAAAACTATGAATTAAAAAAAAAAAAAGAAGTATTTTAAAGATTTCTGCTATTTATTAATATTAAATTGTAGAGGAGTCTAACAAATCCCCATGCTAGCAGCACTATCTGCAGCCTAAACAGCCCTAATGTCAAACTATATTTAACTCCCCAGAAGAAAAATATTGATTGCTTCGCCATTGTGTTGTCTAACAGAATCTTTCTGGTGAAGTTTCTGAGTGACATATAAACGAGCTTAAATAGGAAGAACTGCCTTTTTGGATCCCGACTTTGCTACCTGTTGGCTCAGCAACAAGGAACAAAAATAGCACTTAATGTCCAGGAATATCAGAAAGGGGAAAGAGGAAGGAAATGCGGTTGTTTAATAATGTATTTGTCCATTTTCTCTAACACTTCTCACCCACAAGCAGGAAGTCAGTTTTAGTTAGGAAGCAGGAAATCCTTGGATGTAGTTCAAGGTCATGGTTCTATAATGACACATCTCTTCTTCATCCACATGCTCTGGAGTGCACATCTTCCTTATGCCTTTCAGGCCATTTATGGATACTCTCTTTCATTCCCTCTCACAGTCATTCACCCCAGATCCCAGCTGAATTCAAGGTCTGTTCTGTGTTTTCACAATGACCATTGCGGGCTGTGCTATGCACTCAGTTGCATACAGGACACTACTTATCTTTTGAGAAATTTTATAATTAGAAATCACTTGAGCTCAAAGAACAGACTTGGGAGTGAGACTGCCTCTGATCAGCTGAAATCTTTTTTTGCTTCCTCTTTCACATATAAGGCAATTTTTGTTCACCGTGTGTCATACTGAGAGAGCAGATGAGCAAAACCCCTATATGTTAGAAAGTAGGATTATTAGCCATTCATCCTCAAGGGTTTAATAGAATACTGAAGGCTCAAGTAGGCTGGAACACAGGCAATGCCATGGCATGTTGCAGATGTCCATCTGATGTCAAGTCAAAATGCTTGCAAAGCTCTGTAGAGAAAAGAGACTTGTCCCTGGCCAAAGCTAAGCAGATTATCAGGTTTGGATCTTAACAAAAGCAGAACATACAACTCCTGCATTTTTGGTTCCAAACTGTATTGGATTTAGTTGTATTTCCAGCTCCTGGTCTAAATCTTAAAAATCATAGAAAATGTATGTTGTATGGCGCTGAACTGTAGCTGCTGAATGTACAAGGGCTGCTCCAAATCTAATGCCTCCTATTTTATTTTGTTGGCGCATGACATCAGAGGTGGATGTTGGCGGTTTGGCAGTAGAGGTTGAGTCTTGCCACAGTGTTTCATTACTTTTTGTTGCTGTGCGACAGATGGCAGCAGTATGACAGATGCTGCTGTGTGATATTCTCATGGCATGAGATCGTAAGTGTATGTTGTATGCAGAGCATAAGGGCGTCCGAGTTCTCCAGGAAGATGCTGGGGGACTGTGGTGCGGGGAGGGAGCTGCATTAGGTGTAGATTTATTTATATGAGTTGATAGTTGGCCTGGACTGAGACATGCTGATAGTAAACCGGCCTGGGCAAGAAGAAGTCCAGCATGCAAGCTCACTCTCAGGTCCTGCTTTATCTAGCAATACAGGCATAGCATCAGCATCGGTTCTCTTAAAGCAAAAATTGCCATAGGGAATGTAACTGTATGTGAAAAAATCCGTCAGCAAGTGAACTGCAACATTTCTTTGTTGGCAAACAGTCATAACAGTTCAACGTGGGGTACAGATGGTTCTTGCTGTTGCATTTACGTTTACTAGCAGCAGAGGCTTAACTGACTAAAGGAGAAGTCTCATCTATCCCACTGTCTTCATGTGAAGCCTGTCCCAGATGCCCTGCAATTTTTAGTAGGAATTTTCTTCCCATTTTCTGTTAGGCTAGGGCCAGTGCTTTGTGTTCCTGGATCTCCTCTGGAAGGGAACTGTATTTCTTGTCCAAGAGCTCTGTATTTTACTAGTCTCATATGGGTGAAACCACAGGAGAAGCATAGAGCTGGATAAGCATGAGCACAATCAGAAATCAGTCTTCATTAGCATGATCATAGAATCATAGAATCACAGAATCATAGAATCATAGAATGTTTTGGGTTGGAAGGGATTTTTAAGATCACTTAGTTCCAACCTCCTGCTATTGGCAGGGACACCTCCTTCTAAACAAGGTTGCTCGATGTACCATCTGTTTCAGTGTCTCACTACCCTCACAGTAAATGATTTCTTCCTAATATCTAGTCTAAATCTACCTTCTTCCAGTTTAAAATAATTATTTCCCCTTGTCCTGTCACTAACTGCCCTTATAAAAAATCCCTCTCCAGCTTTCCTGTAGGCCCCCTTCACATACTGGAAGGCTGCTATATGTTCCCCCTGGAGCCTTCTCTTCTCCAGGCTGAGCAGCCCCAGCTTTCTCAGCCTGTCCTTGTAGGGGAGATGCTCCAGACCTCTCATCATCTTCATGGCCCTCCTCTGGACTTGCTCCAACAACTCCATGTCTTTCTTGTATTGGGGGCTCCAGAACTGGATGCAGTACTCCAGGTGGTGTCTCACGAGAGCACAGTAGAGCAGCAGAATCACATCCCTTGACCTGCTGGTCATACTTCTCATGATGCAACCTGGGGTACAGTTGCCCTTCTGGGCTGCAAGTGCACATTGCCGGCTCAAGTTGAGTCTTTCATCAACCAACACCCCCAGATCCTTCTCCTCAGGGCTGCTCTCAAGCCATTCTCCACCCAACCTGTATCTCTGCATGGGATTGACCCAAACCTGGTGCAGGACCTTGCTATTGGCCTTGTTTAATTTCATAAGATTGGCATCGGCCCACCTCTCAAGCCTGCCCAGGACCCTTCTGGATAGCATCCCTTCCCTCTAGCATGTCATCTGCACTACTCAGCTTTGTGTTGTCTGCAAACTTGCTGAGGGTGTACTTGATACCACTGTCCATGTTGCTGACAAAGATGTTAAATTACACAGGTCCCAGCACCAATCCCTGAGCAACATTACTCGTCACTGGTCTCAACTTGGCCATTGAGCCATTGATTGCAACTATCTGAGCGTATTATCCGTTTAGCTAGTGGTCCATCCATCAAATCCATTTTTCATCAATTTCACAGAATCACAGAATCGTAGGGGTTGGAAGGGACCTCCAGAGATCATCGAGTCCAACCCCCCTGCCAAAGCAGGTTCCCAAAACCAGGTCGCACAGGTGGGCATCCAGGCGGGTCTTGAATATCTCCAGAGAAGGAGACTCCACAGGCTCCCTGGGCAGCCTGTTCCAGTGCTCCGTCACCCTCACTATAAAGAAGTTCTTGCGCACATTGGTGCAGAACTTCCTATGCTCCAGTTTCTGGCCGTTTCCCCTTGTCCTGTCTCCACACACTGCTGAAAAGAGTCTGGCCTCGCCACTTTGTCCCCCACACCTTAGATATTTATAGACCTGGATCAAGTCCCGTCTCAGTCTTCTTTTCTCAAGGCTAAATAGACCCAGTTCACTTAGCCTTTCTTCATAGGGGAGATGCTCCAGGCCCTTCACCATCTTTGTGGCCCTCCGCTGGACTCTTTCCAAGAGATTCCTGTCTTTTTTGTACCGGGAACCCAGAACTGGACACAGTACTCCAGATGAGGCCTTACCAGGGCAGAGTAGAAGGGGAGGATCACCTCCCTCGACCTGCTGGCCACGCTCTTCTTAATGCACTGCAGAATGCCATTGGCCTTTTTGGCCACAAGGGCACACTGCTGGGTCATGGCCAACCTGTCGTCCACCAGGACACCCAGGTCCCTCTCTGCAGAGCTCCTCTCCAGCAGGGCATCCCCCAACCTGTACTGGTGCATGCAATTACTCCTCCCTAGGTGCAAGACTCCACTGCTTTTGTTAAACCTTATCTGGTTTCTTACCGCCCAGCTCCCCAGCCTGTCCAGGTCTCGCTGAATGGCAGCACAGCCTTCAGGAGTGTCAGCCAATCCTCCCAACTTCGTATCATCAGCAAACTTGCTGAGGGTGGCCACTATCCCCTCATCAAGGTCATTGATGAAGATGTTGAATGAGACTGGACCCAGCACCGACCCCTAAGGAACACCGCTAGTTACAGGTCTCCAACCAGACTCTGCACCAGCAACAACGACCCTCTGTGCTCTGCCAGTCAGCCAGTTCTCAACCCACCTCATTGTCCACTCATCTATCCCACACTTCCTCAGCTTTGTTATAAGGATATTGCGGGAGACAGTATCAAACGCCTTGCTGAAATCAAGGTAGACTACATCCACTGCTCTCCCCCCATCCACCCAGCCATTGATGACATCATAGATGGCTACCAGGTTGGTCAAGCATGACCTCCCCCTGGTGAACCCGTGCTGGCTACTCCTGATAATCTCCTTTTCTTCCACTTGTCTGGAGATGGCATCCAGCACAAGCTGTTCCATCACCTTTCCAGGGACAGAGGTGAGGCTGACTGGCCTGTAATTACCTGGATCTTCCTTCTTGCCCTTTTTGAAGACCGGAGTGACATTGGCTATCCTCCAGTCTTCAGGCACCTCCCCCATTCTCCAAGACCTCTCAAAGATGATAGAGAGCAGTTCAGCAGTCACCTCTGCCAGCTCCCTCAGCACCCGTGGATGCACCCCATCGGGTCCCATGGATTTACAAACATTGATGTTGCCTAGGCACTCTCGGACCGCCTCTTCCCTGACTAAAGGGAAGTCTTCCATTCCCCAGACCCTCTCAGAAACCTCCAGGGTCTGGGATTCCTGAGGGAGAGCTTTTTCACTGAAGACAGAAGCAAAGAAGGCGTTCAGTATCTCCACCTTCTCAGCATCCCCCATTACCAGAACACTCCCCTCACTTAGCAGGGGACCCACATTCTCCCTAGTCTTCCTTTTATTGTTAACATACTTAAAAAAGCCTTTTTTATTATCCTTTATCTCCTTTGCCAGGTTCAATTCCAGGCGGGCTTTAGCCTTCCTCGTCACATCCCTGCAGGCCCTGACAACATTTCTATATTCTTCCCAAGTGGTCAGACCCTTTTTCCACATTTCGTGGACCTCCTTCTTCCCTTTGAGTTTGCGCAATTTAGCAACCAGGATGTCATATGGGACAGTGTCAAATGCTTGCACAAGTCCATATAGGTGACGTCAGTTGCTCTTCCTTTATCCACTGCCTCGGTAACTCCATCATAGGAGGCCGTCAAGTTTTCCCTTGGTGAAGCCATGTTGGTTACCACCAACCACCTCATCTTTATTTTCCATGTGCCTTAGTAGAGCCTCCAGGAGGATCCGCTTCATGATCATGCCAGGAACAGAGGTAAGACTGACTGGCCTGTAGTCCCCTGGATCTTTTTTCCCCTTCTTGAAAATGGGATTATGTTTCCCGCTTTCAAATCAGTGGGAAATTCACCAGACTGCCATGACCTTTCAAATATGTTGGATAGCAGCAACTTCATCTGTCAGTTCCCTCAGAACCTGTGGATGGATTTCATCGGGTCCCAGGGCTTGCACATCTTCAGGTTCTTCAGATGGTCTTGAACCTGACCTTCACTTACAGTAAGCAGGTTTTCCTTCTCTGAGTTCCTGCCTTTACTTTCTGCAGCTTGTGCAATGTGGCTAGAGCCCTTGCTGGTGAAGACTGAGGCAAAGAAGTCATTGAACATCTCAGCTTTCTCTGTATCCCTTGTGACCAGGTCTCCAGTTTTCTTTCGGAGGGGGCTCACATCTTTCCTGGCCTTCCTTTTATCACTGATATATACCCATAGAATTTCTTCTTACTCCTCTTTATGTCCCTGGCTAGATTTAATTCTTTCTGTGTTTTATTTTTCCTAACCTGATCTCTGGCTGCTCAGACAACTTCTTTGTAGTCCTCCCAGGTAACCTGTTCCTGCTTCCACTCCCTGTAGACTTTCTTTTCGCATTTAAGTAAGTCCAGGAACTCCTTGTTGATCCATGGAGGACTCCTGGCATTCTTGCCTGCCTTTGTTTTTATTGGGATGCACTGCTTCTGGGCTTGGAGGAGATGGTACTTCAGTACTGACCAGCTTTCTTGGGCCCCTCTTCTCTACAGGGCTTTCTCCCATGTCACCCTGCCAAGTAGTTCCTTGAAGAGTTCTAAGTTTGCTCTCCTGAAGTCTAGAGCAGCAAGCTTGCTGCACACCCTCCCTGATGCCCTACAGATCTTGAACTCTACTATTTTGTGGTCACTGCAGCCAAGGCTGCCCTCAGGCTTCTCACCGGGGCCCAACATCACGCCTTTTCATGTGGGTTCCTGTACCACTAGGAAGAGGAAGTTATCATCAACACTTTCAAGGAAACTCTTTGATTGCTGGTGCCCTGCTGTTTTGTCCCTCCAATAAATATTAGGGTGGTTGAAGTCCCACATGAGGACAATGTTTTGTGAATGTGAAGCTGCTCTTGTCTGTTTATAGAGGGCCTCATCCACTTGGTCTTCCTGACTGGGTGGCCTATAGCAGACTCCCACTATGATGTCTCCTTCCCCTGCCTTCCCTTTATCCCCGGCCCGTAAGCCCTCAGACAGCTCCTCATCTATCCCCAGATGGATCTCCATGGACTCCAGCTGGTTGTTGTTATACAGGACAACACTCCTCCTCTTTTCCCTCGCCTTTCTTTTCTAAAGAGTTTATACTTGTCCATTCCCATCAGCATAAGTATTATTACATTTTTTGTACCCACAAGGTCCATATTCTGTTGCAAAACAGAAAACATGGTTTGAGGCTTCTCATTATCAAGCTTTCGGTAGGAGCCAGTGCAAATGATTACATGAGATTAGACAAACCTACCAGATAGATAATAACTAGGCAGCAGAATGAGGTCATTGTCTCATGCATAAAGTGCAGGGAATGCCTTTGTGATCAGATGATGTGATCAGATTACTATGAAATAGTGGAGGCTGGAAAGAAAATAGCAACTGCTTTGGAAAAAATGATATATCTATGTGCAACTGCATGGCTTTCTGAGCACTGTGGGCTATCCCTGGCCAAAGAGGCAAAGATAAAACTCAACTGTGGAATGACCTTACTTACGGCCTTAGATAACCTGTGGACATTGCAAAAGAGAGAGTGCATGTCTGGAAGTGACATATATAAGGATTTTCGGATGCTATCCATTCATCCTCAGAAAAGTGGCTGAATTCTAGTGTCATTTGATGCAGCCTCTCCTAGGACATCTCTTGCAAAAAGAATTTTTTTCATGGCATCATGCCAGCAAATTTTACAGAAACAAAATGTCTCATCTGTCGATCATTGCTGCCTCTGTCACAGTTTGTGATTTTACGGAGGAACCTCATGGTATTCTGATGGAGCAGGAAACGGAACTGGCAGGTTCTGTTTCCTTCAGTCTCTAACAGCTCCGTAAACCCAGGCCATTGCTCTGCACTCTGCACTCTGCACCACTGCAGCTCTCTTGGCAAGGGTACACAGATCCTTTCTTCTGGTGGAGTTATCTCATGATTTCATCAGTGTCACAGAGCTTGCAAAAGAGACACCTGGATGAATGTTCATTTAGGTTTCATTAGGAAAGGAAAAGGGTTCCTGTGTGAGGGCTGGCTGGAAACCAGGCCTTGATGCCTTGAGTCTCTAGAAGAGTTCAGGCTGCTCATCTTCAGATACTGGAGAATATCTTAATTTGCTTCCTGAAACATCTGCTGAAAGGCAGTTTGTGGTTTGCAGGGGAAGTGAGGAGGTCAAGAACAATGCCACCAATTTTCTGGGGAGTGCAGAGCGATGCCAGCCATTTTAGGCACCTGAGGAATCCTGCACATCTGTTCTGGCTTCTTTAACGTGATGTGAGAAGTGTCCATGCTCCAGTGGTTTCCGTGACAGCAGCTCACCTTGCTTCCATCTATTCATAATGAACACTTTTTTAAGTGCAGTGCCGAATAAAAGATAGAGAAAAAGTGATGCAGTGATGAATTTTGTATTACAGTGGATGAGCTCATGGGTTTTTATCCTCTTGAAAGGTATCAGTTCAAATGTATCTCAAAGGTGAGTGGCAGATTTCTTCACTTGCCTGAAATACTATTCTGGAGATGGAAGCAGGAGTTTTCTAAGATTCTTGTTTTAAGTTATGTATTTAGATGAAAAAGCAATGCTGATTTTGAAAACCCTACAGGTTCAATTCTGTGTATTTCACTATTCTATTCACTTTCTAGAAAACAGAATGTTTGTTATAAGCAAAATAAGTTAATATGAAAGTACATGTATTATCTGTTTAGAATAGAGACTCAGCTGAGCACTGATACAGCTTACTTTGTTTTGAGGATCTGTTTCTGATTTAGTGGCAAAACTCCCACTCATTTCAGCACTGTGGGGCCAACTGCAGAGACAAAAGAACGACAAAAACCTCTCACAAGACAATAGACGTACCATGCTGAGAAACATCAGGACACTCATCTGGTCACTCAGTGAATGGAACAAAAACAACAAATTAAAGCTTGATCTTTCAGAAAAAAAAAGAGTCTGGAAACGGTTGTATTCAACAAAAGATATCACATTGAACAGGAGAAAGCTCTGCATTATTGAAGAAAAACTGTCTGCTGAGTGTTAGCAGGACACTGCTTTTTAGAAAGCTGGACTTCGGAACTGAGTATGCAATGCTCCCGATACTTCTCAGGAGATAGAATAGAACACACAAGGACTGAATGCTCTCATCATCCTCTAGGATGGATATCCCCGTGACTTTGGGATCATGTCAGGTAGTGCCTGGGAAAAAAACATAGGAAGCCTGAGGAATGCAATGAGGTTTGTTTCTTTCTTCTGTCAAGGAAAGATTACTTCACCCTAGTTGTTTCTAAGGACTGTTAAGGTTTGTTTGTTGTCAAAGAGTTTCCTTTGTTCTGCATCTTAAACAACGCAAAACAAAGACCTCTTGTGTCCTTTTGGGAACCTATTCCCTTCTCAATGAAAAGCAGTTGTGGGAGCCCAGCTTCTGCAGACTTCCTAAGTGGTTTAAAACAGACCCAAACATTATGGTCCTGGGTACACTTTGCCTCCTACTTGTTATAAAGGGGGAAGGTGTTATTATTGCAGACATCTTAAAAACATAACAAAATGTGTGCTCTGGTTTAATTTGAGAACGGAAAGCAAACGGTATTGTAAAGCTTAATGTTTATAGGAAAGAATGCTTTTCCTCTTCAGCTTTTTCTTAAGTCTGAAATTTGTAAGAGGAAGTTCAAAGAGGATATACACATTAGTTCCTACTTGGTTATTTTCCATATGTGAGGTCAGTAGATTTCAGCGGATTAGTCTGGGTTCCTGAACATCTGAAAAGTTTTGAAATTACCTTCCTGAGGTTTTGAAGTAGGGTATTATAATTTGCAAAGAAAAAGATCAGTTTGAGCAGGCTTCGTGCACTGCGTGTTCACTAAGAATGTGAGAGTAGAGTGGTTTGAAATAGATGTATGAAATCAAAATCACATACAGCATCTTCTAAAGCACATCCATTGTGGCAATGATTTAAAACTCATCAGGCTTTTTAATAACCAGCATACCTTTCAACAGCCTTGTCACATTGCCTCCTTCTACACTGCTGTTTATAATCAGAAACCTTTGGGGAGAGGCTGATTTACTTTTTCAAATCAATTTTCAATGTAGTTAAGTAAAAGGACCATTTTAGTGAAATATCGTTTTGTAAAAAAAAAACAGAAAAAATACACCTAAAACCAACCAGATTGAAATAATTTTTGTTTCAAACACTTCTATACATTGTCATGTAAGTTTTCACTCCTACACAGTATTTCCTCTGAAAAGCAGTGGTAATTAATCTAATGTTGTGAGGTTGCAAAGCAATTTCCTCAAAAAGACTTGGTTGGGTTTACTAGAATTGAAAACATTCACCATATGGTGTCAAATATGTTTTTCACTGAAGTGTGCTGAAGTTTAAGTGGAGGGTCCTGACATAATGTTTGTGTGTGAGTTTATCTCCAAATTCTAAAGATTTGGAATTGAAACACCATTAAACACAGAAGTACAGACAGAAGTGTGATTATGGCAGCAACTCCTACTGTTCCTGGAGGTTTTCAAGAAAAGGTAGATGTGGCATGAAGGGACATAACTTAGTGGGCATGATGAGAATGAGTTGAAGATTGGACTATATTATCTCAGAGGTCTTTTCCAACTTAAACAATTCTATGATTCTATGAAATGCACTTCAGATACATGGATATGAGGGAGATGTTCTCAGTGAAAACTTTTGGCTAATGTGTTAAATAGTTCATGACAAAATAATTATCCTGAAAGGTTTTGGGGATGCTAAGGCTGGCAAAATTTTAGGGATATGTTCTGTAAACTAGGCTCTTCCCACTTTTGAAAATGAGCACGAATATTTTTGGTCTGTCCAAAGAAAAAGTGAGATCTGAAACGTGCAAATTGGATTCAAAATAGCTTTGAGTCCTGAGCAGTGCCTGGGTCTCTTCCAGGAAAAATAGGTTCTGAGTAGCCTCAGTTATAAGTAGTTGTAAATGAACATTATATTTATTACTTTACTTTAAAGCCTGTAAATCCTAATCTCTTCCTTTTGAATTTTTCACCTGCATGTTATTCTGTTTCTTCTGATGAATATTTGAAATACCTGACACACAGTATACTGGCTGTATACTTTGTAAAAAAAAAGGTACATTGCAATTAATATTGTATAGTCTTTTAATAAGATTCTTCGCTAATACACGAGAAAAGAAAAGGAAATTTAAAAATTCTTGTTAGCCTTCCATTTTGATCCAGGAACACCCCTAGGACACACCTAATTTGAAATGAGTGAGAATTTTTCACAGAATCACAGAATCACAGAATCGTAGGGGTTGGAAGGGACCTCCAGACATCATCGAGTCCAACCCCCCTGCCAAAGCAGGTTCCCTACAGCAGGTCACACAGGTGGGCATCCAGGCAGGTCTTGAATATCTCCAGAGAAGGAGACTCCACATCCTCCCTGGGCAGCCTGTTCCAGTGCTCCGTCACCCTCACCGTAAAGAAGTTCTTGCGCACATTGGTGCAGAACTTCCTATGCTCCAGTTTCTGGCCGTTTCCCCTTGTCCTGTCTCCACACACTGCTGAAAAGAGTCTGGCCTCGCCACTTTGTCCCCCACACCTTAGATATTTATAGACCTGGATCAGGTCCCCTCTCAGTCTTCTTTTCTCAAGGCTAAACAGACCCAGTTCACTTAGCCTTTCTTCATAGGGGAGATGCTCCAGGCCCTTCACCATCTTTGTGGCCCTCCGCTGGACTCTTTCCAAGAGATCCCTGCCTTTTTTGTACTGGGGAGCCCAGAACTGGACACACTATTCCAGATGAGGCCTTACCAGGGTTTAATTTTGACATCAGGAATGGTCTTAAACCCCGTGCAAGATTTCTGCCAGCACAGAAGTTCCAGGTGATATTATTACCTTCAAAGAACATCTCAATTGAATCTACAGGTAAGTTATTGCTAGGGGCAGGATTTGTCATTTAAATGTCATTAATATAGAGGTTTATGCCTTTATATGAGCAGTTCCATGAAATATATACTTGAACATCATAATCATAAGAAATTTTACAAATAATTAATCTCAAGTTTTATTCCTCTTGTATCAGTGATTGTATTATTGGTGTTGTGTGTGCACTTGCACACTGGTTGCATATGGACTCTAGATAATAAATTGTAATTTATTTACCACACCATGCAATCCAAAAGTGCCATTTAAAAGCAGCTCAGCACCACAAAGTTGTGCTCACTTCTCACCACAGTGGGATGAGGGGGGAAGTGGAAGCAAAATAGAACTTGTGGGCTGAGGAAAAAAAACAAAAAACAGCTATTAGCTAGGACAGAATGAGTGTTGGAAGCATTTTGACTTGAATAGTAGAAACTGCTCTCCTTGGCCTTCAAACAGCAATTCACAGCACCTATGGTAAGCCCTTGCTTTGTGAAATTTTGTGAAGTTCTTATTCCTTCTAAGTGAGGAACCTTCTTGTTTCCAGGAAAATGGTGATGATCATTTTTTCCCCCTGTCCTCCTTTTGTCTGCAGCAAATTATCAAAGGAAGTGTTAGATGACAAAATGACCAACAGTAAACTGAAGCCTGGAGCAACGGAGTGATGCTGCTTCCAGCGGCTGCAATGGACTTTGGATCAGGTCATGAAATTAATTCAGATAAAACCTCCAAGAGAGCGCGTGGTTTTGTCTTTGCTCAGGCAACGTTTGAATTGGCTTCACTCACTGAGGGATTAGGCAGTTGGTTTTCCAATATATGTATTAGGAAACTTTACTTTGAGGTTAATGCAGAACATCTAAACCAAATAAATCAATTTCCAGGTGAGTGTAAAGGATATAAATGTAATTCACTTCATATTTCCCAGATTCATGTATGCAAATATGACAACCTGCAATCTGCCAGCCCAAGTACAAAGGTGCTTTTTAAGAAGTATTTTGCACCTCTCCACTTTCCATTCTCTTCCTAGAAGACAACAGGGCTGTTGTGTCTCTGTTGTCACTGCAAGAAATGACACTGGGCTGCCAGACTTCATAGACTGGTTTCATTGATTCAGTTTAGTCAGTCCAACAGCTGTCTCCCAGCCCCACTCTCCTTACCAGCGTCAGTGCTCCCATCACTTTAGGCTTCAAAGAAAGATAAAGATATATTTTTTCTAAATAAGCTTTTGATTTCAGGGGATGACTGTGTACATAGGAATCTGTCCAACTCAAAACAAGGTTCCACCTTGCATGGGATTGGCTCATCTATATAAACTCAGGTGTCACTGAGGGAGAATAAAAGGAACCCTATGGAATATGTCTTGTGAGAAAAACACATTTCACAGGGTAAAAGACTTTTAAAAAAATGTTTGTTATTTTTCTCCATATCTCCCTCATAGACTCTACAAAGAAAGGCAAATTCAGCAATAGTGGTCATAAAATTTATAGTTCTCTGTGTTCTTAGTAGCATATTGAAAAGAATAAAGATAAAGTTACTGGACTAAGTTATTTAAGATGAAAGCATTCCTGGATAGAGTAAGTAGAAAAGACCGATACTTATTGCTGTGCACTTAGCTACATGCTACTCTAAAACGCTGCCTTGTTGTCTTTGGAATGGGGCCTGCAATATTGTTGATGCACAACCATTAAAAGAAGATCTGAAGAAGAAGATCTCTTTCCATAGAGTTCTGCTGAACTGCAACAACTGTTCATAGTCTGAGCATATTTTGAACCTTTTTCTTGAGGATAGATGAATGTATTCTAAAAGAAATGTATCAGTCTAGCTTCTCCTCTAGTGGTAATAAAGATTGCCTGACATTGTTTCTAAATGAAGGACTGGATGGAAAATACCTAGGAGGATTATGTCTGCATTAAATCTGGAGATTTCCTCTTCATGATGGAAGTGTTAAATGTTTGTGCACAACCAAGACAGAATTATCCCAAGATAATTTTTTTTTTCCACACTCTAGTTGAAATTAAGACACTGTAAGGTAGAGCTGAACTGTGATTATCAGTTATGTTGAGAACAAAGGCTCCTTATAAATCTACTTTTCCTATAGCTTTTGAAATTAAAGTAGTTTGCATGAAACCCAAATCCAGATAGATTATTGCTTAGGGAAATTAGGCACTTATAGACTTCTATCTTTTTCTTGTCTGCATTTTCAAAGTGCATCAAGTGTTCCTTCCAGTGCTTAACACATATTGCTATTATTTTTAGGTATTATACAAATTTTAAACCTGATTATTACTTTAGTTTCAAACAATTCTAATTGTTTCACATAATTTTTAAAGGCTCTTTACAACCACTCTATTATGAACATCTAAATCATATTTACATGATCTACCCACTCTATGTGAAGGCTACTTTCATCTAGAAAATCTTAAATTCTTCCCAGTGGAAATTAAATATTATCTTTGATGTTATTTCTTTATAAGGTTTGTTTTTTTAAATGCTTAACTACTGCATATGGTAATAATATAAACCATCAATCACTTATCACAAATATTCATGGAAAATCTGATTCTGCGCTAAGCTGTGTTTTGTCAGCAACTTTGGTAAATGTTAAATTTTGTTTTCTTAACTGTTGCCAGGAAAATTAATGTCCACTTTAGAAATTCATTTGGAAGATTTGTTCCATGAACTCTTCTATTTTTTTACAAATTTCAGACATTATAATTAGTTACTGATTAAACACTGCTGTTCTACTCAAATAGACATTTACTATTTCAATCAGACTACGAAAACACAATAAATTAATTTTAATTAAAATGCTTGCTTGACATCTCCAAGCACCTGGGGCAAGAATATGGTATTACACCACTGATCTTCCAATACAGTTTTTAATTATTAGTTTTGCATCTTCACTATCTCAGGAGGTGCTATGCAAATAAACTAAGAGCATACACTGTTCATGTTCATGCTGTTTAGCACACATATTAAGCTAATGATTTTACAGCTCTTCATGAGACGGGGAAGTCTTTCCCTTGTATGATATCCTTAAGTACCAAAGGAGATTCCCAAAGTCAGTGGAATGCTTTCAGGTAAAAAATTTTTTGGTGGCATGTCTAAGGGCAAACAGGACTAGCTCCAGTCTGATAAATGCTGTAGCTTCAGTTTGAATGCTCATCCTTCGACCGACTTTTAAGCAAATGTGATTTACTGTGCTTATTTTCTTTCTTAAGGATGCTGAATACTTCATCAAGAAGCTTGAAGAGGGTATTTTTATTCTCTGAAGTCAGAGAAGATCTTTAGGGCAACAATAGTTTCTAGAGCCCATAGCACAGCTTCTTGGCTGCTGAAATCTTCTCAGAACAATGATGCTTTCCTTTACGTGAGGGCAGCTGAGGAGCTGCTGTCCTAATTTCCCTGTCAAAAATAATTCGTAAAGAAACTAGTTGTTATGGCTGGAACTATCTGGTGGAAAGCTGCATGTCAGAGCTGAGCAAGGGTTGTTTGCTCCAGCTTCAAAAGTGAAGCATGTACTGTGCTTCAAAGTGACTGATTGGGTGAGGGCATGAATACTCTTCAGCCATGTTTGCTGGAGAAATGTCTCTTTCCTGGATCAGAGCTGCTGCTTCTGCTGCAGACAGCTGATGCCTTCCATTCTATCTGCTGGTGGTAACTGTGCAATGTTGCATTCAGAGCAGGTTAGTTTAGCAGAAGACTTGCCATTTAGATTTAGACTTCAGTCTAACCTTCTATGATAGAGTGACTGCATCAGTGGACAAAGGGAAGGCAACTGATGTCATATATTGGGACTTCTGCAAGGCCTTTAACATGGCCCTCCACCACATCCTTACCTCTAAATTGGAGAGGTATGTATTTGAAGGGTGGACTATTCAAAGGATAAAGAGTTGGTTGCAGCCAGAGTGTTCTGGTCAATGGCTCTATGTCCAGGTGGAGGCCAGTAGCAAACAGTTTCCCCCAGGGGTTTGTCTGGGGTTTGGTACTCTTTAATATCTTTATCAGTGACTTAGATGATGGGATTGAGTTCATCTTCAGCAAGTTGCTGATGATGCCAAGCTGAGGGGTATGGTTGATGCAGCAGAAGGAAGGGATGCCATCCAGAGAGACCTTTATAAGCTGAAAAGGTGGGTCCTTGTGAACTTAATAAGGTTCAAAAAAACAAAGTTCAAGGTTTTGCCCTTGAGTTGAGATAATCACAAATATACAGACAAACTGGAAGAAGAACTCCTTGAGAGCAGCCCTGCTGAGAAGGACTTAGGGGCCCTGGTTAATAAAAAACTTAACATGAGCCAGCAGTGAGTGCTTGCTGCCAGAAAGGCCAATGGTATCCTGGTTTCCATCAGAAGAGGGGTAGCCAGCAAGGTGAGGGAGGTGACTGCCCCCTCTATTCTGCCCTTGTGTGGCTCCATCTGGACTACTGTGTCCAGGTCTGGGGTCCCCAACACAGGAAAGACATGGAGCTCTTGGAGAGGGCCCAGGGGAAGGCCACAGGGATGATCAAAGGGCTGAAGTACCTCTCCTATGAAGGCAGACTAAAGGAACTTGTCTTGTTCATTGTGAAAAAAGGCTGAGGGAGACCTCATTGCAGCCTTCCAATATTTAAGGTGGGTAATAAACACGAGTGAAGTCAACTTTTTACATGGGTACTGAGAGGACAAGAGGGAATGATTTTAAACTAAAGGAAGGGAGATTTAGATTAGGTGTCAGGGGGGAGTGGTGAGGTGCTGGAACAGGTTGCCCAGAGAGGTTGTGGATGCCCTGTCCCTGGAGGTGTTTAAAGCCAGGTTGGATGGGGCACTGGGCAATCTGATCTAGTGCTTGATCTAGCAGCTGACAACTCTGCCTGTGGCAGGGAAGTTGGAACTTGATGATTCTTGAGGTCCCTTCCAACCATTCTATGATTCTTGCTTTTCTGTCTCTGTAATCTCTGTAGCTGAACAGGGCTATCAGATCTTTCAGGGAAAATTCCCATTGTGGCAACGGTGTTTTATCAGGATCCTTCTTCCCAGTAATCTCTGAAAAGATCTGGCTTGAATTCCTGTTTTTGTACAACCAAAATTGACAGTTCACATTGAATAGCTGGCAGCTCCTCTGTATACTTGTCGAGGAATAGAAAACTAATGAAATTTGGCAGCTTTATAATTGAAATCTTACAGCCTGGGGAATTAGACTTCTATTTATTAAAATAGATTCAGAATTTTTAAGGTGTATTATTCATTGATGTTAATAGATTGAATGGGCTGATCTGTTGCCTTCATCCTTGGAAAATCTGTAACCCACAAAGCTGTTCAAGAGCTGTCATGGTCCCTCTTACAGGTGACAAATTATTTCAAACATGGACTTGATTGTCCTTGCTTGTATTTATTTAGTTAATCTTTTTTCTAAAGCATTTTGGAAAGCCCTTCTGAAATGCCATATTAATATAAGATGATGATGTGTTTTTATGGTGTCAGTGATGTTTATTTTGCTGTGTAGGGGTAGTGTGACATAGTGAATGTCACAGGCTTACTCAGCTTTGTGCGGCCCTTGTACTAGCCACTGCCTCAGAATGCATAAAGCTTAAGCGAGGAATGAAGAAAAGGTCTCATTTTGGTAAATATCTAATTTAATTAATAAAAGCAATCAGCTGAATTCTCCTTGAAGTCTATGGAAGTATTCTCTGGGTTTAAACAAATAAACATGCTTAATTAACTCTCTAAAATATTTACTTCACTAAATCAATTCCTTTAGTAACTGCATCAGGAGTATAAGGTATAGTGAAGGTGCTCTTTGAAAGGATCATGCAGCACCACCGTATGTGGGAAAGACATGGGAAACAGCTAGGCTGAAAACACAGCCAAAGACAAAACATTCCTGCAGTGATGTGTGGTAAGTGCTAGCTGAAGGTATCCAGCTCCTCCCAGGATCAGGCCTTGTGTGATTAAATTGCTGTACAAACCCTTGGTAATGGATCTTTAAATAATAAAGTGAAAAGGGAGAAAGGAAAGTTGGGTGGGAACAAAGCTAACCCAATGTGTTAGAACATTATTGTTTGAGTTCCCAGCATTTCATGGCTGGGTTAACAGTGTAGTGACTGCATTCAGCAGTGGCGTTGTTCTGGCTGGTTTGTTGGTGGGAATGCCGACCTGAGCAACAACACCATGGTATGTACTGCTCAGGTCAAACACATCTCTGATTTCTGAACACTTCATTTCTTGGGTAGTGTTTATTTTCTTTCCAGAAATATAGTAATATTTGGTTTGATTCAAACTTGTGGCAGTCCTGCATTGCTTATTCTAACAGTTCTTGTTGAACCTGACCCACAAGTTATCCCTTCATGTAAATAACTCATTTAGGTTTAATCCCCAAATCCCCTGCTTAAGGCTGACTGAGCAAACTGGGCTGAAGGAAAATAATATTTCATCATGGGGAGTGGAGTTCAGAATAAATGTTCCTTGACCTTGAAGCAGCATGTGCCATGCTGGGTAGCCTATGTTTGGAGGGTGCACACACAACTCATCTCCAGTTTCATCTTTTCCTGGGTCCCATAAAGAGGACGAGTGTGGTCTTGAGTCACTGTCAGTATGCAGAGCACAGGGGGCTGGCTGAACATATCTTGTTCTGACATCATTCCTCCTCTGCAACCAAGGAGCCTTAGATGTGAAAAAAAGCTTCCAGTTAACTTTATGTAATGCTTTTCTAACGTTTTGTAATAACTGGACTCAGGAGATGGAAGAGAGAGTGAACCTTCATTTCATTTATGTAGGTTGCCTGTCTCTTCCCTGTCTCTAATAGATCTGTCCTTTATCTGTTAGCATAGTTGGACGAGATGACCTTTAAAGAGCCCTTTAGGGATCTATAGTCCTTTCACATGGATATACATGGACAAAACACTCCAACCATGAGTTTAGCAAAAAAGTAGAAAATGAGGGATTTGCTTGGAACAATCTATAGGGAATTTATTTGTCTCCAGTTGGAAATACAATTTTTTGTGGAGAAGGTGGATGGCAGGTATTGCAATATATGATCTTTCAGCAAGAAATAAATTTCTCCAGAAATGATAGTACAACCACTCTCACAGGTAAGAACTTCTATAATCAATAGATGCAAAAATAAGAAATAAATTACAACTAATTTTATTAATTTTTCCTCCCTGTTATTGTTTTAATCTTCATCACACCATAATAGATTCTAGTGATACCTAGATGATGATAGGCTAAAACAGTAATGTGTGTGTGTATATATATAAATATATATATATATATATAAAATTATGGTGAAGCTTGGAGTCCTCAGACAAAATGTAAGGCTTTTTGATCTAGACACAATGCATGTATACAATAGAAGGATGATTTACCTGTCTAAATAATTGTCTCTTTATCAATTTAAGAGCAATAGAATTACATCAGATGACAACCATATTTTTTTGTTAGTTCTACCTGTGTCTGCATGTTGAATGATATGAGCAATTGCCAGGTTGCGACTTGCTGAATAACCACTACAAATACAGTTAAACTGCACAAATTCACATTTATGGCATTCCTGGTATTCAGATATTCTAACTAACAATATTGTCTCCCAGTTTATTCTGATTAGATCACCTGAATCTTGCATCTCTTATTTTAAATCTATTTTTTTCAATTCTTTTTATATACCTTTATGACTTCTAACTCTCCTTTTGCAAATATAATTAATCTATTCTAAATAATTACAATCATTTGAATGTTTTAAATGTCGAGAATGATGTAAATATAAATGCTTAATAACTAGATTCTTCACGTAGCTGTAGCAGTTATCTACAGCATGCCCTACTGAATCTGATAAGAACAATATTTTGGAAGGTTCACAACTAAACACTTCTGGGGCGACATAGACCTTTGAACACTATAGGTTGATTATTGACTTGATGAAATGCACTTTTGTTGACTTGGGCTAGCAATGCACAGCTATGTTCAGCCATATCAAATTCAGTCATGACTGAGAGATTTTTCAATAATTAAACCTAGAAGGAAGAAAAAAAATGCTCTTAATGTGTTTGAAAAAAATCCAGATTATGAAAGCCAGAAATGTAAAGAGCCCTGTGGATTAGCTGAAAGGTTGAATATAGTAGTCACTGAATGATCACTCAGCCTAAAGATTTTGGGCAAATAACATGAGAATAGATGGTATCAATGTGAATCAAAATGTCTGCTTTTGAAAACTGTGGGCAGATTATTAGTACAACAGAGAAATTTTACTATGTGATTCTCTTCCACTGCTGGCAGTGAAAAGTATTAGGAAAAATTAGACATAAAACAAGCATTGCTGTTACTTTTTGTGCTCAGACCAGGAAGGAAGACCCCAAGTCTTCATCTACTTTACTCTGTCATAAGTCCACTGACTTCAGATGAATTTTGGCATCTCAAAAGGACTGGAAGTAGCCCTGACAGTTTACTATAATGTTCTCTTCAGATAATCACCTTCTGAATGTTATACATTCCATAATCATCTGACTTCCATGGAATGTCCTCAGACACATATGAAGATACATCTTGAGTCTATTAGTCCATCCACATGGAAGCAAGTGTCTGCTGAAAATAAACCACAGAAAGAAGAGTTGTATTTTATTAGAATCATTAAAAATGTAAAGCACAACCATGAGACCAGGATCGCCTCTCTTTGGAGTTTCTTTTCTCTTAAGATCACGGCAATCTTCTAATTTTATTTGATAAAATGATATGCATGTAAGTGCTGAAGCAGTGTATTTGAAGTCACATAAGCCTTTGCATGAAGTGGAAGCTTCAGTCTAGCAATCATACTCTTTACATCTGAAATCTACATTTGGACGTGGTGTTTGAAAATGCTAGGATTTGGCCCCAGTATAAACAGACGGAAACTCCAATCTCTGACATTTACTGTTTCATGCTTTTGAACATTCAAAGAGTTTGGTCAGATGGCAAATTTTTTGATAGAGGAGGGGAGGAAAGTAGGAAGGGAGGAAGAGAGGAAGGGAAGACGACCTATATCTACATTTGCTAAAGGAGCAAAGCCGTGTTTCAATGCAAAGGAAAGGTATGCCACAGCAAAAACGTGCAAACGTCACATTTGCCATGTGAGTGAGCAAAGCAAACAGTGGTGCTTTGATGTGAGAATGTGCTTGGCAGTGAATTCCCGCTTCATGCTCAGCCCATCTTGCAACCTCAAATATTCTTTTGGTTTTCATTCCTTCATCAGACTTTCTAATTTCTGTCATGGGATGCCTCTGCTTTCCTGGAAGTGAAACAGCCCCCTGTCACGTTGCCTGCATTCAGGAAGAAAGCCTCGTGCTGAGCAAAACAGTCATATGCAGCAGAGAGTCTGTGGGACAGGGATCTGGCTCACCTGCTTTGTTCCTCTTATTTTTTTAAATAAGCACTTTCAGTTGCCATTCAGAGAGAATGAGTTTTGTTCCACTCTTATCCTTTGATGCTCACCGATGTCAAAGACAAATATGTTTGATAAACCACCCTAGTAAATAATTTTATTTCATCATTTTCATACCATGTAGGGCAGACAGACAATGCGGTGCAATGAAGGTATCCCTCATCCCTCTGGTGCCCATAGGCAGATCCAGCTAGTGCACCCTGCTCCTTGTCTTTGGACAGACCTGGGGACTCAGGGATACACTTGGAGGAGTACATGGGGCTTTCACAGCCTGATCTGCTGTTGCCAGGTGTGGTGTAAGCTGGTGAGGCCCTGCCTTGGTGCCATGTTCAGGTCTGACTCTCCGTTCCTCAGGGTTATGGTATCCCAGCATGCCCAAGCTCAGAGGCAAAGCAGATGTCAAGGCACTGGCATGTCTTCCCTCTTAAACAACAGCTGAGATGAGTGACAGGGCAGAAGCAGATTTTCTAGAAAATTCTGCCCTGAGCATGTGATGGCTGAAAGCCAGAGATCAGCCCTCCAGGCTTCAGCAACGGGCTGTTCTCCACACAAGCTATGGTGGCTGCTGATGATATGGTTGGGTGGAACAAGGCCTGATTGAAATCTTTGGCAAGTTAGTTATTTATATCTGAAATATGCACTGTGGGCTTGTGTTTTTTGAGCTTCAGGTGCTGATTTGTCTCTCTAGTGTTAGACACCGAGGATGAATCACCCAGAGGTGCAGCTTTCTTGCACTGACTTGTAAAAGTCAGCAACAAGCTGAGTTGGAGGGCCTGCCACAGGTGGCCCTACTGGAGATAAGGTAAGTCTCATTGATAACCACAAAACCAGAATTTCTATCCTGCTTTTGAAATTAAGTATGGATCTGATATGGCAATACAAAACAGAAATTAAAAGTCAACATCCACCTTAGGACAAAGAAAACGGGTACGGGATCTTGCCCTTGAAATCTAGAAGCATTTTTTTCACCTCTCCAGCGCATGGGGAGGTTAACACATCCTGTTTTTACTAATGTCTCTTTAAAAAACCTGTGAGTGATGACAGAGATAGAAAAGGAAGTGTTTCAAACTGCAAAATGTCCTTGGCTGCCTTTTTGATACATGAGTTAAGCAGATTTTGCCAAGCACAGTGCTACTGAGCCTAGAGTGATTCAGATGCTGAACAAGATTATTTAGAGCTAGCCTGAGTGTTACTACACTGGAGAACAGATAACCCTGAACATGCAGCTGGAAAGGTGGAGAGGAGTCGCACCATGATTTATGGCCTGTATCTCTGCCATTTTTGGAAGGCTGGCTTTATGCATGAAAGGGAAAAGCCACAGGTGACACCTCTGAATCCCTGAGGCTAAGGACAGATTAGCTAACTTGCAGTTTTTCTTCAGAGAGAAATATATTTTCCATTTTTATAACTGTGGGCTTAGAAGTTGTTTAAAGTTAACTTGCACAGATGCATCTTTTAATATGTTTTCTTTTCCAAGATGACAGTTGTAGGGAGGTGCGGGGTTATAAGACATGACAAATGCCTACTATTTGCAAATTCCAGAAAAAGCAAAAGACACTATTTTACTATTTAATAGACTTGGCACATACCTGGGTACAAATATCAGGAATGTGCTCAAATACATATGCCCAGCATTTCCAGAAAATAAATTGGATTTCTCGAATGAAATGTGCATTTCAGCCACACAGAAACAAGGAATGCCGTTTTATTTGGAGGAGTGGGAGTTACAGGGCAAGTGAGAAAACAATGTCCAGAAAGTTTATTAGCTAGCCTGACTGTCTAAAAACAATTTCCAGCGAAATGTCATTTGAAAATTTATGCAATTTGACTAATCCAGTACTCCTTATTTGTATTTTATCCAGAGTATGTTTAACTGAGGAAAGAAAAATCTTCAGGGCAGATGTGCTCAATAAAGTTAAAGAAAAGACCCTTCGAAAGAAATATTTCACCAAAGTGTTTTCAACATGGGCTATCCATATTATCCTTGCTGTGCTGTTCCTGGAAACAGTCTGTGCTCCTCTTGGTTTATTCATGCAATGAATGCATTTCTTCAGGAAAAAGAGTAAAAGTGTTTACTGAAATGTTTTCTATTTCCTAATGGACAGTTTTATTTTTAACTTACAGTTTGCTTATTTATTTTGTGAAATACCATCAGTTTCAAACAGTAGGAAAGACCCTTTCCTCAGAAACGAGAGGGATCTGTAGAAACTTCTGTATAAAAAATTGTAGCAAATTTTGCTAAAATGGTATTTCCATAGTTAAGGGAAGGTTAATAAAAACTCTACTGCTTTTTTTTTGCAGCCTCTGTTCTTTGAAGCAGGTAACAGGCAAATAAAAGGGATGCACCTCATTGAACTTCAACTGTCTGGAGTTATGTCCCTGATCCTAACAGGCTTATTTAGTTTCTAGGGTCCTTTTATGATGCCTTGCCTGATCTCAGGCTTTTAAAACAGTTCCTAGTTAAGTAAAAATATATTATTCTTAGGCATCCAAACACAATGATTGTGTTTTCAAAATGCAGCTGAGTGCTGAATTACACACTAGCCCAGGTATTTATT
The DNA here is from genome assembly GCA_016647715.1 of Pavo muticus. NCBI lineage: Eukaryota > Metazoa > Chordata > Aves > Galliformes > Phasianidae > Pavo > Pavo muticus. Next base: position 651,378 of record JACDJE010000200.1, on the reverse strand, counting down.
CCCTGCAAAGAAACTATTGTATATTGAACTCTGATGACCAAATTTCCAAATGGAAATTGGAAAATGACTGTGTAATCAATCAGGTTTTGGAGGCTGGCGGAACTCGGGGAAAAGCTGATGGAAAGATTAACACTAATATGTATCATCTATTTGTCCTTCCACCTATATTAAATTTTCATAATTATATCGCTCAGATATCGGTAAACAGTAAGAAGGTAGATGACCCTTCTGAAAAAGAACACACGAAACTTAAGAGAAATACAATCTTAGCAATTTGTTCTGATGTGTGTCTGCCCACTATTTTATTTCACTAAGAAGTAATATAAGGGGAGTTTCCCCAAATCATACTGCTAAGTACTTTAAAGCAGGGTTACTTTATGCAAAAATTAATTCTACATATTTGTTCTATCTGGCTGTTTTACAAGTGCTTTGCCCTACGGACTCGCTTTGTTTTTACTAGTTTCCGAGATTTATTTAGAGACTGATTTTTTGTGTTCCTGACTCACACAGAATTGAAGAAACAACAAACTAGTTTTAACAGAGGTTGTAAGAATTTTGCTAATGTGAGGAATAAAGACTGTTCTGTTAACCTGATTGCGAAACTGATTGGAGGACTTCTCCATTCTGTTTTAGTTGGCCTAAGAAAATAGCAAGCTCTGCACAACAGATGATCTAAAGTTTGAGATTAAACTCCATTTGCCTGATTGGAAAATACGTTATCTTTTCTTTACATCCGTGTAGGGTAAAAAAATGTATCTTTGCTTTGCATTTGTTCTCCTCGCTGCTATTATCAACAAAGAACATTACTCTGTTCCTCAGTAAGAGACGCTATTGGACCAAGGCCTACATACACAAGAGGCCTTAGATGTTAATGTGGGATTTAGGTGACTAAACCCAACAGTTAGATCCTTTAAATCCCTGTTCAGCTGTTGTCTAATCCTGTAGGTGCCTAAAATCTGTAGAAGTCAAAGATATTAATGTTAAACTTCCCAATGCCTCCATTTCTTTACTTTGAATGTGTTTCAGATGGATAGTAGACTTTTCCAGTACATGTTTGCAGATTTCTACTCCACCCTACTTATCAGTCTTTCTCCCAGAGTAGTGAAAGTGCTCATAATGCAGTAACTCAGAGGTTACGTTCTTGGGAAGAGAGTGGCAGAAGACCAGGCTCAATCCACCCTCTTCTTGCTGGGCTTCAACTCTATATCCCCTTCTCCCCAGGATAATGGCTTACTGAGTGTTCTTGCTATAACAATCCTGGACACATGCTTTTCTGCTTACTTGCTTGTACTGTTCTCTCTTCCAGCTATGTCATGAAAGAGAATCTTGAGCCTGGAAGGATTCAGCTTGATCTTGAGGAAGGATCTTTTTAGGAAAAGGTCTATTAACTCTAAAAACTATGGTAGAAAGAAGCACCTCCTTGTAGACATGGGTAAGTCAGTTGAAAGATTTCAGGTCATTCTGGACACACGTATTACAATACCTATGGACCAGATTTACATTTAAAGACTTAACTATTACTTTCTCCATAGATTTATAAAGATACTTTTCTGGCACTTAGTAAATGACAGTCATCTGAATGTAGCAGAAAGAAAGCTGGATGATGAAAACACTAGGAAATAGGAAATAAACACAATTGAATTAGAAACTCTTATTTTTCTGTTGTTTCTCTGTGAGAATTTCACAGTATCTTCTGAATGGATTGAGTCTCAGGGGTCTCCCCATCTTACTCTATTGTTTTTTTTCTTCTGCTGGACCATCAACAAAAATGTCTATGAATGTAAATGCAGTCAAATTGGAAAAATGATTAAATGAAGATGTCTCAAATGTTAGAACAGCTTAAAAAATATATTTTCAAGTTCCCTTTTATTTTCCTTTGCCTTGTCATTATGGGCACTGCTAGTGATATATTTCGTCCACGCTGAAATCTCCAGTAAAAGATATTAGTCAAGTTACGAAGTCAGACTCTGTAAAGACAGACAACAGTAGAACTAGAAAAGCATCTTCTGGTCTGTAAACATTAATCTCATTGCTAATTAATGCGCTCTATTCTTTGCTTTATCAGTCTCCTGAGCACTGCTCTCTGAAGACATAGTTATGAATTTCACTTGGGCAAACACCATTATTTGCTAAAACCACAAATATCACTTCCCTTAAAACTGTTAGAGTACTTTGTTCCATCCCAGGATCGTTCTTTGGTCAGGGGGCTTTAGGTCCCCAATCCAGTAGGAAGCATTTAAATCCCACAAGAATAGAAGAAGTATGAAGAGCTCACCATTAGATCCATTAGAAACCTCTCTTAAATTTGCAGGAGTTATGAGCAAATGTTTTGTTTGTGTGTTTGTTTTTGTGTTAATGCCTTTGTCCGTAGGGCATTAGGAAAGATAGATCAAGGAAAGTTCTTAAAACATGTCTGTTAAGTGTTTTTTGCTATAGTCAGACAAAGTATACATAGCTCTCTCTCTCTCTCTCTCCATATATATATATGTACAATTTGGGAAACTTTACAGCTGTCAGTGTTAGCTGTCATATTTACCTTAATGACAGTTGATAAGGAAATTATGTTTCTCTAACAAAAGAAACAGAAATTCACTGCTGCTTTTAACCTAAAAAAAACCCAACTGTTTGGGGTTAATTCAAGGTTTCTAGTATAAAATGAAGGCTGAGAAAACTGAACATTGATAGGCAGAAAACTTCCCATAAACTGGACAGGAATAAAAAGAGGATCTGGCCAACATGCCTGTTATCAAAACCACTTGGGTATTTTGGAAAAAATAGCCATTTGGTTGGCAGTCCTCTTGAGGTAACTGGTAAATAAATCTCTGTGTTTGATTTTGTGTCAGGATTGTTTTGAACACTTGGTTTTGATTATCCGAATTTTCTATTAGATACTTTGAGCTGCTAGTAAATAGTTCCTGACCTTTATACTTCATTGTATCTTGATCTGTGATTTGGAGAAACAATTCTAATAACTTAGGAAGTTATTATATTTAGTGTCCTGTGTTCATGGCCTAATGAGCCTGTAGTTTCAATCAGATGCTCACAGCCAAAGGGAAAGAATATGGATTAATAATGTCCTTAGAAAGATGTTACCTACTTAATTGTTGGTATCTCTCTAGCTGACATATAGAAGCAGATTTGAGTTTCTAAACTACATATATTTGCGTTGAGACTAAATATGAGACCAGATGTGAAACTTATTTTAATCTCGCACATAAAACTCTGCCTTCAAGAGCGAACGTGTTTGTGAAGTGGTATTTTTTCTTGTGTTGGTGTTGAGGGCTATTTTAGTTATTTATGTTCCATATGTTTTCTGGATTTTTCTGGTATTTCTTAGTATTGCTATCTATTTCCATTGTATAATATAAATAATTTTCTATATTATATTTTTATTTCCAGAGTTAGTTTAACATCATTTGATTAGAAGATTCCTCTCCATCATCATCTGCAATGCAATTGTCTTTTCAGTACTGTTTTCTCTTTCCTCCCTCTCTGTTGTCAGCTATTGCCAGTCAAACTGATCTCACAGAAATGATTTAGTCTAGCAAGTATGGCTTTGAACCTACAACCAAAATTCTTCAGTCAGTACTGAAAATCTTAAGGAAAATCTAATTGTGACATTCTCCAGCTTCCATATTAGTTGAGATGTGCTCTGCCATTTCTATGAAACAGAAGTCTTGTCATGGCTAACTGCAAATTAAATACTGGAATTACTGGTATGAACATGTGGTGGTGTAGCAGTCTGCTGCTCCCTCATCCTGTAGGATAATATCGGAGAAAATTAGCTCCTCCTGCATTAGAAATATCCAGCTAAGGAACTGAGAAGAGGGAAAAAGAAGCTGTCTTTTATATTTCTTCAGGGTGTTGCATACATGAATGCTTTTCCTCTTAAAAGTATTAGCAATATTAAAACTGATCTCACCTGTTTTCTCTAAGAGGCTCTTTGGAGGTCCCACATGCATATTATGAGCTTTCTCAATTGTCCAATGAAATCCAAAATGGATTTGATATTTCTCCCAGGTGTCTCTCAGGTATTTGAGTGAAGTAGGTGTTAACAAAAATAACTCAAAGCATTAAACAGTCCAAATAATAAACCATTTCCCCTCTCTATTAATTAAGCTTTACTTGTATGCTACTGTGGTCATAATACCACCTGTTCTCCAACCATACAAAGTCTTCCAGGAAAAACTGAGTAGGTTTCCTAATGTTAATAGCAGGCTGAACTCTCTATTCCTTTCTTTTTTTTTCCTTTTAAAAATAAGATTTATTTTTATAAAGTTTTTACTTTGCAGATTGTCTTTAAAACATGTCTCCAGTGGTGATTCCAGATGCAACAATAGCAGTAACTGTCATTTTTAATTCTAACAGGGGCAACTTAACCTTCAATTTCTTTGCCAGCATTGAAGTGCTAGTACATGGCCTGTTAGATGGCTATGCAGCCAGTAATAGTTTGCAGTATTTTATTTTTAAAAAGAATCTTCAGGCCTTCCTTGATGTATCATAAACTCTAATCTGCAAGCCCTACTTCGTTCCCCCTTAGACCAGAAGGCATTTTGTGCTAAATCTTCAAGGAGCTGGAAGTGGGGAGCTTATAATGGAAAACCCTCTTCTCTGCAGCTTGCTTCTCCTGGTATTATACAAAAGCCAACATTTTCCTTATTCAGAACACACTGCAGATTATGTTTGTCCCATCATCAACTGCAGATATGTAATCGTGTGAACTGAGTTCACTGGCTATCATTATAACCCATCTTTGTCCTTTGAAGCTGCTGTTGCCAGCCACACAGAATTGTCCTTCATATAATGTTAAGATTTTCCAAGTGAAGCTCTGTAGTGCTCTCAGATGTTGCAATTTGTCAAGCACATTATAAGCAATACTATGGACAGCAAGGAAAAATGTACAATTAATTTATTATTGAAAGCGATCCTTTAATATGGAATTAACAAAATTAAATAATAAAGTAATCTAGCAATGATTTAAAATGAAATAAATCCTCCCATTTTTCTCCCTCCTGTGATTACATAAAAAAAGCTAGAAAAGTTAGTTGACATCATATAAACTGGCTGATCTGGAAAGTACTGTTTTCATTGAAACATAGAATCACCACGTGTCACAAGTAGTTGAAGTACTACAAAATTAGACAGTGACACACAAAATTATTACAAAAAAGTATTGGAATTCCTGCAGTATTTTTTTTTAACTTCGGAATTTGAAACGTGCTATGTGTCTTTAAGTAAAAAATGATTCAGTGATAAAATACAATAGTGAATTGCTGTGTTTTTCAGCCTGCTTTCAATGTTTTCTTTACCTTTGCACATAATTGGTTACTCAGAACCACACATTACCACCCACCTTATAGGTTGGTGTCAACTACATGATGAGAATGTCCTCACAGGACTCTTTGGTTGAGAGACCATATTATTTCCTTTATTGGCTTATCCCCAGTGAGGTGTTTGCAAAACATTCCAATTATTTTTTAGGCACAGAGTCCATATTCTGATATGAATGTCACAATTCTGTTTCATAAAGATGGCACGGATGCATATTACTGGCTGAAAGGAACATTTTTTGTGGTCATCCAGAATGCCACTGAGTATCAGAAATTTAGCCTCTCAAGCATCCGAAAAAAATTCCATGTCTTTGCATATTTCAAACTCCAGTGAGAAAACAGACATTTTATTTCAGTCTTTCAGTCTATTACTGAAATAATAATGAGCTTAATGCTGAATCTCATAGTTCTATTGATAACAAAAATCTCAGTAAATTAAGAAACAACTTTTAATATTTTGCCTCCATTATGCCAAAATATCTTAAATCATGTCTGTCCAACATTTTGACTTGCTTGTGCCACACTGAGTGAAGAGGAATTGTCTTGGGTCACATTAAAAAAATACTGAGTGTAGCTGATGTATTTAACAAAACTTCTACTTTATTCTGTTTTTTAATTAAAAATAAAAAAGGAGTGCAATAAAAACATAAAACTAGTGAGGTATTTGACCTTGTTCTCATGAAACACGGATCAAATATGTGTTGAAAAACAAGTGCATGTAATGCGCAATACACATGGGTTTCATTTTGACTGAGTGTGTGTGGTGGGTGTGAGAGGCGATGTTAGCACAGCACTGCACCCTCCCCTCCGCAGCGTTCCGTTGTCACCTGCGCAGGCCGTGCTTGAGCTTCACGCGACTCACAAACAATATTGCTAAAAGTCATGTAACAACAGTAGAAGTTTATAATCTTGTGAGTTTGCATTGCTAGCTGTCCAGGGCTGTGTGTGGCCCTTGGGATGCAGGTTGTCTACTGACACGATTAGAATGTGGACCAAAAAGATACTTCATTTCTTTCTATAGAAGTGTGTAAAAGGAAACAGATATCACAATCAATTTAGAGGTTTATCAGACATTCTGAAGAAACACTATTTATTTTTACCATTTTGTGCACCAGCAGCATTAGCTTCCATGGTAGGAAGGCAGGCAGGATGTGGATAAAAATGGTTCTAGAGAAAGCAGTCTCCCCTGCCTCCTCTCTGTGATGGACACGAGCTTTCAAGGCTGCCACGTGAGAAGCAACCAGAGGTACAGAGTTGAGATCCAATGTCCATTTCTATCTTTTCCATTTTTCTTTGAGTGCCAAAATCAGTACATAAGGCAACAAGTCTGCAAGCCCAGCTTCAATCCTAACTTGCCATTTCTGCCACAAATCAAGAGCTGTGATGATTCAAGAACTCTATCCTTACACCAGAATGAGAGTATGTTGAGTGAAATCATTATGAGGATGTGACTGTTGAGCACTGCTCCACAGGTGATAGTTTCAGTTTGGGTTCAGATCTGCCGATTCCAGCAATGCTGATTTTGCAACATTGTGCAAAAATTTCCTTTAGTAACATCTTCACTGGAGATATACATTTAAAACCTTGAACACTTCCTGCACTTTACATGTGTGTTTCCAGTGAAAGAGGTGAGACTTTTAGGATGACATACCGGTGGAGTTGGCACAGCCACATATTTCCTGTAATGAGAAATAATAATCATAGAATCACAGAATCATAGAATAGCTCAGGTTGGAAAAGACCTTAAAGATCATCACGTCCAACTGCAACCTAACCATACTACCCTAACTCTAACTCTTGGTGCGGTTGACACAGTGGAAGGAAGGGATGCCATTCAGAGGAACCTCGACAATCTTGAAAGATGGACCTGGGTGAATCTCATGAGATTCAACACAACAAAGTGCAAGGTTTTGCACTTGAGCCAGAGGAATCCCAGGCATGTATACAGACTGGAAGGAGCAGTCCTTGAGAGTAGCCCTGGAGAGAAGGACCTGGGGGTCCTGGTGGATGAAAAACTGAACATGAGCCAGCAGTGTGTGCTTGCAGCCCAGAAGGCAAATGATATCCTGGGCTCCATCAGAAGAAGGGTGGGAAGCAGGGAGAGGGAGGTGATTGTCCCTCACTCCTCTGCCCTTGTGAGGCCCCATCTGGAGTACTGCGTCCAGGTCTGGAGCTCCCAGTACAAGAAAGACAGAGAGCTGTTGGAGAGGGTCCAGAGGAGGGCCACAAAAATGATCAGGGGGCTGGAGCACCTCCTTTATGAAGACAGGCTGAGGGAGCTGGGCTTGTTCAGCCTGGAGAAAAGAAGGCTGTAGAGTGACCTAATTGTAGCCTTTCAGTACCTAAAGGGAGCCTATAACCAGGAGGAGAATCAACTCTTTGAAAAGGTAGATAACAGCAGGACAAGGGGAAATGGTTTTAAGTTGAAGGAGGGAAGATTTAGGTTGGATGTCAAGGGGAAGTTCTTTACTATGAGAGTGGTGAGGTGCTGAACAGGCTGCCCAGAGAGGTTGTGGATGCCCTGTCCCTGGAGGTGTTAAGGCCAGGTTGGATGGGGCCCTGGGCAGCCTGGTCTGGTATTAGATGGGGAGGTTGGTGGCCCTGCCTGTGGCGGGGGGGGGGTTGGAGATTCATGATCCTTGAGATCCCTTCCAACCCAGACCATTCTGTGATTTTGTGAACCCTCCGCTAAATCATGTCCCCTGAGTAAATAATATCATGCTTTTGAAAAACTATACTTTTGGTTATCTCCTGTGAAAATTTCTACCTGCACATGTCTTTTTTGGATGAATGAGTGTGGCAAATCTTCTGGAGCTGGGAACGTATAAGGCTTTTTGTTGAGTTTTCTATGAGCTGAGAAGCTGAGGAACCTTAATAATTTTGAGAAGTCCCTTCCAATCTTAGTGATTACTTGAATCTGTGAAGTACTTTTTTGCAAGTTGTATCTACAACCAGAGTGATCAGATATTGCTCTGTCTTCTAAGTATTTCCTTGGGTCACCTGGAGAGCCTTATCTCTTAACTGTTGTCAGTTCTTTCCATTTGGGAATAAATAGTCCAAATACAGCTCTGATTGATGGAGTCACTGGATGCAGTACCTTGTGGAGAGGGTACGAGTTTCAGGAACTAGGTCTGCCCAATTCCTAGTCTCAGAACTGATGACAAAAACTGCTACACAGATGGAATCATCATTTGTCTCTTTAAGAATGACCCACCTCAGAGAGTTTGGAAAAAGAAGAGCAGGCTTTCCCTGTAAAAGCTAAATAAATTCCTAAAGAAGTTTTCTCTTCAAAGCACTGCCATTTGTGTAAACTTCAGGCAGATCTACTTGGCAGCTGGCTGGCAGCTGCACTTTATTTTATTTAAAAAAAAATTGCCATTTGGTGTCACATATGCTCCTAGGATCTCCCTCTCCAGAGTTACTGTGATAATAATATTGGTTTTAGGAAAGGAGGAAATTTTATTCTTCCTGGCTGATTTTTGTTCTGTATTACTTTTTACAAATATCAGAGGTATGTACAGAAAGAATTCTGCAGAGCAGGCATGGGAACATATGGTGCCTTGGATTTGGGACAAATACAGATGCATGGTGGCAGGTGTATCAGTCTGAGAACAAGTTCTATCAGCTGTGAAGATCCATTTAAGATAATTGTTAGCTGGGAAATGAGACTATGCAATAGGAAACCAGTAATGTCACAGTAAATCTTTTACCTTGGGAAAACTCTTGGGAGTTCTGGTCTCCTACCCATCCATGTTCAAGTGACCAGTTCTGTAAACAGGTTCTTGCAAAGTCTAACATTACTTCTGCTTTACTTTCCACCTTTCTCCCACAATGTCACAGAAGAACTGAGTATTGGCAAAGATGGCTTTTTTACCTGACTAATTTGCTTACCACTGGAATTTTGTATTTTACTGCTCAGAACAGAGTCCAAGTTCGTGGCAAGCTCAAATGAGAAATTTGCTCATGATATTGTTTTGCAGTGAGCCTTCTCCTCATCTGAACTGCACTGAAAATACCACTCAAGTTGATAGTTCACTGACAGTCTGTTTAAAAGGCCTTTTTGCATTTGTTTTCTCTGCTGCTATAAAGCTGTGGATATATAGATGGACAGGTCCACATTGTGCCTCCACACAGCCTTGCTCACAGCTCTGAACAAAGCTCATCCTCTGAATAAAATTACCTTAGTGACAGAGCATAGCTTCTGTTTTCATTACAAGAACGGTTGCCACAGTGATAGGATAACCCAGTTTTATCAGAATCTTTAAGTATCAAAATAATCTCAGCAGATCCACTTTGGTCTTCAGAGTTTCATGGGATTAGAGGATTAGTGTGCTCTTTGTGGGTACCAGCACTGAGTTTAGTGGTCTGACAGACACTGTAGAAGGAGAGTTGTTCAAAAGATATTTTCAGCCTCAAGTCTCCAGAGGTTTGAATAGCCTGGAAAAGCTTCAAATATGTGTCTGAACACACTGTACAATTCATAGTGCCTTCATCAGTTATCTTGTGTTTGAGAAACATCAATGATGCTTCACAGTCTCTACATATTTTTTCCTTCCTGGGTACTTTGTTTTCCAATGTAATCCAGCCCCTAGATAAATAGCTAGACACATGCAAACATACAAGAATTTGGGTTATTAAAAAGCTTTCATTAAACAAAACAAAGTGCTTCTTGGTTCATTTAAAAATAATCATGGTGCTTGATTTACATATACTTTGGAACATCCTATGATTAACTGTTCCAAATCTATAATTTCAGCTACTGCTTCTGGCACAGCCAGATTTAATTGCGTTAAGAAATGTAATCCTAGAAGTACAAATTCAAAATCTTTGCACATTCCTGGCATTTCAAAAACATGCATAATATTATAATTTAGCTTTTGTAACATCAAGCCCCAAATGCCCTCCTTGCCCACTGGCTTGGAAAAAAGTTGAAGGCCCTTACTTACATCAAGAGAGAGGTGAAGGAATTTAAAGCAACCCCGGAGAACATTCACAAATTAATTACTTCATTTGTTTTATTTATTTATTTATTTCCCTTTGGAGTCCTCCCTACTACAATCGCCACTTCAAAACTACAATATTGAAAGGCACGATGACCTCTTAGGTCTATTGTCTTTATGTCTGTATAAAAATGGGGCAATATGCACATACTGACTCTAACACAAGGATTTCAGTGAGAAAGCACGTTATATATTGCCCCTGACCTGGCTGTAGACTGAAAAAGGAAGCTTATAGAGTTGACTGTAACCTTACATATCTCCATGATAACTGGATCTCCAAGTGTTCATTCATGCTTTCTGACCTTTCATGTAAGCAATGCTAAGGTGGCTCAGATAGGGAAGGTGAAAGATGTGTGAAATCCCAGGATTTCAGAGTACTATCAAAACTAATATCTTTGCCTCATTTTCAAATTCTTCCTTTGAGTTAAAGTTTAAACATGCTCTATGTTCTGATTATACATTATGTGTCAATAATTGGTATTATATATTAATAAATAATATATTTATATAATGACTTAAGAAATAGGTGAAGAGTGTCAGTGCGAACCAAAACCTTGGCCTCTAAAGTGCTGTCACATCTCCGACACAACAGGCAGGCAAATAAGTTTTACTTATATCTTTCATACACTGATCCTCCTGCACCTCTATGATTTTGTGTAATTTTCTTTGTTCCTGGTATTTGATAGCTGTTGCCAGACTCCATGATTTTACTGTCTGCAATGTCTTTGATGCTATCACAAATGCGAAAAGCACTTCCTGTTGTGATTTGTAAAGCTGCTCCCAGACCAAATTTTACCTGAAGTATCATCATCATGTTGACCAGAAACTAAACATCCAAACAGTAAAAGGAGAAGCTGTCACAGAACAAATGAACGTTTTGCCCTTGTAGACCAACACTGACTTCTCCTGTTTATTTATGTGGTACCTGACAGCATCATGACACTTCTTGAAAAATCTTTGTCACAATAATGATCAATTCTAGTGAGGATAATTTGAAAAGAATTCGGCTCATTATTGTATAATTCATAGTTCAAGAGGAGTGATCTTCTCCATTACTGTCAGAAGAAATTGGAAGGAATCAATTAAAAGTGACTAAGAATCAGAAAGTGACCTAACATTTTTGTATTTTGAAAGGAAACAGACAGATTGCCTGAAAAACTGAAGTTTCTCTATGATAATGCTCCAGATTCTGCCACTGAGTCTTCATCTTTCTCCCTTATAGAAGAGCAGTTCATCTTTCAAGCCTTTTCAACAATGAAAAGTGGCAACAGTGTTTCTCAACTGAATGCCAGTTATTGTCTGTCCTAAGGGTGCCTGGACTACATTCTTAAAACATCTCAAAAGACCTTTCTTTTTGTTAACTCAAAAGACAAAAAATGAGTTTTTGTATATGAATTCAATATTTTGTATGAAAATGTGGGCACTCTCTCTCTATTTTAACCACAATATAAATCAGAACAGAAAACAATGTAGGTTTTGGCATCTGTGTAATGTTAGTTTTGAATGATGAATACATACCAGGTTAGGGAATTACAAAAGCTGCTTGTGTGGTTTGTTACAGATTTTCCAGTGTATCTCCAAGTACTGGAGCTGTTCATGTCCCAAATTCTCTGTTGTTCTCCTTGGCATTGCCCACTGGGATTTCCCACTAAGCACAAGGAATCTTCCCCTGGAATTCATCTGCCCAGTAGTGTTAGAGGGCTACGGGGAACAGTGATGTATCATCTTATATCCAGAACTGCTCTGATACAGAACCAGATATCCTCACTCTTACTTGACAGATATTTTTCTGAACTGTTCATAAAGATTTTTAAGAGATGCCAGAGCATACTGAAGTACCTTATTGCACTGTTTCCACATCTTTTTTGATTAGAACATATTCTCTAATATCCAGAAATGTTCACAGTAAGATTTTTTCTAATACTTTCTTCTGTTTAATGACAAACAGTTTATCATCATTGTACTTACAATGTTTTATATATCAGAAGGCTACAATTATACCCTTCTTGATCTTTTTTCTTCTGAATAAATTAGTCTTTAAGCTTCTTTATATCATTTTTCTTTTCAATATTCTTTCTTCCATTCACTTCTGGATTCTTCCTGCTAGTCTACATCTTTCAAAAAATGTGATGTTTAAAACTGCATAATACCATCTCATGTCTCTTTATCTCCTTGGAGAAGATAGATTAGCTGTCATTCAGCTCCGTATTGCTTTAACTGTACTGCTCCCCATATTTAGTTAAGTTTATTTAATGTTCCCTCAGATGTGTATTTCTATATTGTTGCATTAGATCTATTCTATTAGAAACTGTATAACAGCAAAATGCAGCCTATTCTTACTGACAAGTTAGATTTCAATTACTCTCTCCTTAAATATAAAATTAATTATGCCAATGATGTATTCTGGTTCAAGAATTTCTGATGCGGGCAGTTCATGACGTACACAGGCAAACTAAAAACTCAGTTCATTCTTAACACTCCTCACATAGATTCTCCCATGTACTTGAATGTTGTGTTGCTGTTGGTTTTTCCTTTAGATTGGATTTGGTTATCTTTGGAACACTTCCATGACGTTATTAGCAGTCATTGCAAGTGTTAAATAAGGTTCATATTTGTTAAGAAACCATGCAATATGTTAAAGATTTTTGTCACAATCTGATCAGAGCACACAGCAATTCACTTAATCCAGTATTCCTGTATTTCATTTCCAGCATGGGCCTCAAGCAAGAAAACTTTGAAATAGAAAATTATGGTAAAATACGCACAAAGGGAAAATTCTTCCTAACCCTATTGGATGGTGGATGGCTTATTCACTAAATAGTAAGGTCCCAAACTTAAATCATTTTTTATGCAAGAGAAGGTATTTGTACAGTTCATGTAATACATCGCCTTCTTGCAAGTCTTCTAATACGTTTTTCCTTCAGTTATTCATGTTCATAAGATATAATGGATCATTACTTAAAAGAATGCTTGTTTTTATTTATTTCTTATTTTCAGCACCTTAAAATGAACAGCCTTTTGATCTTGTTGGATTTATTCTTCATCCCATATTACAGGAGAGAGTAAACAAACTACAAACAAATAAATCTTCCCAGAACTCTTCAAATATTTTTCCTCAAAATCATAACCATTCCTGATCTCCACCATTTTTTAGACTGTTTTCATTTCTACAATTTCTGGTTTCATTTGGAGCTATATCAAATTACTTAACAGATGTCAAAATCTGCCAGTGATGTAATAGGCATTTAATTGTGTTGCTGCAATATACAGTGATAAGTGAGTGGCAGAGTATCTTCCTAATTCAAATTGGTGAGAACTCCATATGTCCAGAGATTCTTGAAGTCTCTGTGAGCATATCTTTGATGAATTCACAGTCTAAATATCAAAAGGGAAATTTCCCACAAGCCCTTCGAAGTACAGCTCACAATTACTGTAATATCCCACAACTTCTACTGAAAACTAACCTAGTCAATTAATACAGTCATTAAATTCTCACCATTTTTTAAAAATTAAGAATCATTACATTTTAAACCATTTAGTTTGCTGCTATTTTTCTCATCTGCATCCTGTCATATTACCTCTTTCCTTTACAGGATGTAAAGCTAAAACCCAGATTCTCAGAGTCCAAAGATACCAAAAGGTTGGTTTGGCTTACGTGGTGGTGACCACATAAAAGCTTTAAGCTTTCCTCCATTTCATGTGGTTTTTTACTAGGATGGACAATAAAAGCAGCAGAATAAGTTTAGGTAGCACATGTGAGCTTACTGTAAAAAAGAAAAAAATAGATGCTAGTGAGGAAAAAGAGAATATAATAAAATGCTCAACTGAACATGTTTTCTGATGAGAATTATTTTAACAATATAAATAGACATAACAAAAGTAACTGTTACCAGTTTTAGGGACATCATTTTAGGAAGAGCTTCAGCCTATATATTTAGTGCCTATATAATAAGAGATTGAACTGTAGTGATTACGTTAATTGGCAAGTATTTTAGCTTTAGTTTATAAGATTGATCTTCAAAAGTGATGACTCCCAGCTGGTAAATCTGTGAATAAGGAACTGGAATGGAGTAAGAATACACAGTCTGAGCAGGTATACTTGTCACAACAATGCCCTCTTACTCCAACAATGGCTACGAGTAGATTTGTAAGGCAAAATATATAAATTCAGGAAAAATACAGCACAGCATCCCTGGATCAATCTTGCAGCCTGCCACAACTTGTTACTCATAGAATCATAGAATCATAGAATCATAGAATCATAGAATCATAGAATGGCCTGGATTGAAAAGGACCACAATGATCATCTAGTTTCAATCCCCCTGCTATGTGCAGGGTCTCAAACCGCTAGACCAGGCTGCCCAGAGCCACATCCAGCCTGGCCTTGAATGCCTCCAGGGATGGGGCATCCACAACCTCCTTGGGCAACCTGTTCCAGAACGTCATCACCCTTTGTGTGAAAAACTTCCTCCTAATATCTAACCTAAACCTCCCCTGTCTCAGTTTAAAACAATTCCCCCTTGTCCTATCTCTATCCACCCTCGTAAACAGTCGTTCCCCTTCCTGTTTATATGCTCCCTTCAAGTATTGGAAGGCCGCAATGAGGTCTCCCCGGAGCCTTCTTTTCTCCAAGCTGAACAATCCCCGTTCCCTCAGCCTCTCCCCATAGAAGAGGTGCTACAGCCCTCTGATAATCTTTGTGGTCCTCCTCTGGACCCGCTCTAAGAGCTCCACGTCCTTCCTTTACTGGGGGCCCCAGACCTGGACGCAGTACTGCAGATGGGGCCTCACAAGAGCTGAGTAGAGGGGGACAATCACCTCTCTCTCCCTGCTGGCCACCCCTTTTTTAACGCAGCCCAGAACACAGTTGGCCTTCAGGGCTGCAAGCACACACTGCTGGCTCATGTCCAGCTTCTTGTCCACCAGGACCCCCAAGTCCTTCTCTGCAGGGTGCTGCACTTGGGTCGGGGCAATCCCAGGTATTTATACAAACTGGGGGAGCACTCAAGGAGATCTTCCCCCAGTTTGTATAAATACCTGGGATTGCCCCGACCCAAGTGCAGCACCTTGCACTTGGCCTTGTTGAACTTCATTAGGTTTTCATGAGCCCACTTCTCCAGCCTTTCCAGGTCCCTCTGGATGGCCTCCCTTCCTTCCAATATATCAACTGCACCGCTCAGCTTGGTGTCATCCGCAAACTTGCTGAGGGTGCACTCGATGCCACTGCCTGTGTCATTGATGAAGATGTTGAAGAGCACCAGACCCAAGACCCACCCCTGAGGGGCTTGTGACTGCTTGTGACTGGCCTCCACCCTGACACAGAACCATTGATCACAACCCTTTGGCTGCATCCAGCCAGCCAATTCCTAATCCATCGAACAGTCCATCCTTCAAAACCACGCCTCTCCAATTTAGAGAGAAGGATGTGGTGAGGGACCATATCAAAGGCCTTGCAGAAGTCCAGGTAGATGACATCCACCACCCTTCTCCCATCGACCAAAGCCGTCACTCCACCATAGAAGGCCACCAGATTGGTCAGGCAAGATCTGCCCTTGGTGAAGCCATGCTGGCTGTCTCGGATCACCTCTTCATCTAGTACGTGCCTTAACATAGCTTCTAGGAGGATCTGCTCCATGACCTTCCCAGGCACAGAGGTGAGGCTCACCGGCCTGTATTTACTCTGTGACGTCTTGGCTGTGTGTGTTGTGTATGTGACTGTCGATGGATTTCCATGCCTTAAACTCCTCAAGACTCCAGTTTACTGCAGATGAACCCACAGCACACTGTGGTAAAAAGTTTTGTAGCTTGTCTTTATTCTACCTTCTTCTGGTAGGTCTGTTTGCTGTTTGTCTCTTCAATCATTTCTGAAATGATCTAAACCATCTGTTGTAAATACAAAGTGCAGTTCTCACCTCACTGAGAGTCACCTGCAAGACTTTTTCCGAAGTTTCAAGATCTGCATAATGAACGGTTTAAAATATAGTAAAATATTTCTACACATTTCGACAAATCTTAAGCACAGTTAGGTTTGTTGCTCAAGCTCTACCATTACTGGAGAACAACAGAAGCTTCTGGATGGTGAATTTATCCGATTTATTTGAGGCATCTATTTCTGGCTAAAGTGAGTCGCCGTTTGAAGGGCCTTGTCTCTCCCTGACAGAGGAGTCTGGATGGCCAGTGTAGACAAGCTGCTCCACTTTTGTAGCTGCAAATAGATTCCTTGAATCCCAGTCTAAGAGCTCATAAACAGTATTTACTTTGAACTCTTGTAATTTAGAAAGACGTTATAATCTGAAATCAAAAGAGGAATAAACTAATGAAGTAACAATACACAAGAGTATTAGCACACTCTTCCAAGGGCTTTCCAAGGTCTAAATGAATAAGGCACCCTGGCAGCAGAAATCTAGAATACAGAAAAATCTGTCTAAGGTCTGACTTCAGATCAGACTCAGACAGTCCTCAAGAGGGCTGTTCTGGTCAGGTGTTCTGCTAAGAGAGCAGAAATGTTAAAATAACCATAAAACCGGGCATATGAAATACAAAACTTTGTGTTCTTACCATGCAGCCTGTGTCTGTTATCCATAACACAAATCAGAAAAGCGTTGTTTGCAAAACTTTAACTATAACGGCTGCATGATTTGGACGCAGTCTGAGTGGTTCAGTCAATGGCTTCTGCTCATGCAGACGTCGATACAGAATTAGGTTCTCTGAATATCTAGCAATTCAGTGCTGTTTTTTTGCAGTCCCATACAAACCTCCCCTTTGCTGAGGAATAGGATATTGGTGCACTTTAGATTAGACAGCATCAACCCAAAACTGTCAGCATGAGTTTACTAGTGATACTAACAGAAACTTAGCTTTCTCATTAACACTGATGCACACATTTTTGCTTTTCACAGATTAAGCAATCATGCAGCTGGTTTGCTCCTGCTCCTGTAGTAGAACAGGTCTGTTTCCCTCCTTGAATTGTGTATATTGTTTATGTGTAAGCTAAGAGATTTCCATAGACCACATGATGTTCCACTGAGTTCTTACTTGTGATGTAGTTAGATCAACTTTGGCTCTGCCTGTTTCCTGCTGCTGGTGCAGATAAATGACTGCTGACATGAAAAATGTAGGGACTTGTAAATGCAGCTAGAAACAAAGGAGCACAAACAATTCAGCCTCTTCAGCCAGGGACTTCAGCTGCACCACCAGCAGCTGCTTGTAAAGTAATGGCACCTCATGACAAACTCTTGCCAATCACACAAGTATGTACTCCCTGTTGCTGACTACAACTCAACTGTTGTTATTGCTTTTCCATGTGAGTGCTTTCCTGAGTATCAGAAGTCAGACAGATCCGTCTTTTGTTTTTCGCTAACTCTTATATTGTCTTGTATCTTCTTCTAGTTGAGGTTTTCATCTGAATTCAGCTGACATATAATACCCTGGAAATGAACAAAAATAGGTCAAAGATATGTTTCTTCACCTCCACTGACAGAGATGACCTTGGTTGAGTGAAGGGGTTCATGGATATATGGATATATTTTTTTTAGTACTGTGTACAAAGAGAGGTGTCCATGAATATGTGGGCAGAGAACACCTAGCTTGAAATTTTCAGGCAAAATTTTTCTTTTTTCCTTTTAAATACCACGCTTTTCAACAATCCATATATGATTGATGCTGTAAGATCATGAATCATAATGCAAAATGTGAGACACATTAAGACATAATTTCTCAAAGAACAGTGGAAAACCAATTGGAAAAAGAAAATATTTTTTAAAATTCATGCTTTTAAATAGCTGGATATGCACCTTAAGATTTTAGCATTAATGTTAAGACATGATTTCCTTGTGTGTCTGTGCGTTTTATCCTGATCCAGCAGGTATTTTGCTATTATTAGGAATAAAAAGAGATACAGTTGATCAGCCACAAAATTGCATGTCCTCTCAACAAAGAAATGAAGTCATATCACTAGAAGTCTGAAAATTTACCTAGCCATCTAAATCATTTTTGGACTTCACTTCCTTTCCCAACCAGTTCTCTTTCAAAACCACAGTAAGACTCCTGTTCCATTAGGTGGGCACTGGATTAAGATCTTTGGTGATTCCTGTAGCATCATAGTATGGCTGGTGAGTGTTGAGCACTACTGGCATTATGTCTGAGTGAATCAAGGAATCATTTCTCTGGGAATTTTCTCTCAGGGAGAAAATTAGGAAGGCAAAAGCCAAGCTTAAACTCAACTTGGCCACTGGAGCAAAAGAGAACAAAAAACTTTTTTACAAATACATAAACAGTAAGAGGAGGGCTAAGGAGAATCTCCATCCTTTACTGGATGTGGTGGGAATCATAACCACTGAGGATAAGGACTGAAGTTGTCAATGCCTTCTTTGCATCTTTACATGTCAGACCAGTTATCCTCAGGGTGCTTTACCCCCTGACCTGGAAGTTTGGGATGGGGAGTAAAATAAACCTCCCATGATTCAGGTGGAAACACTTAGAGACCTACTACTCCACCTGCACTGACACAAATCCATGGCACCAGATAGGACCCACCCAAGGGTGCTGAGGGAGCTGGCAGCGGTGATTTCCAAGCTGCTTTCCACCATCTGTCAGTGTTCCTGGTCAACTGGAGAGGTCCCAGAGGGCTGGAGGTTTGTCACAGTGATGCCCATCTACAAGAAGGGTCATAAGGAGGATCCAGGGAACTACAGGTCTGTCAGCCTGACCTCAGTGCTGACAGATCCCTGGATGGTTATAGAACAGATCATCTTGAGTGACATCACATGGCATGTGTGGGACAATCTGGGGATCAGGCCCAGCCACCATGGGTTCATGAAAGGCAGGTTCTGCTTGGCCAACCAGATCTCCTATGATCAAGTGACCCACCTGGTGGATCAGGGTTGATGTAGTTTACCCTGACTTCAGCAAAGCCTTTGATACTGTCTCCCACAGTATTCTCCTGGAGAAGCTGGCAACCTGTGGCTTAGAAGCATAGAATCATAGAATAGCTCAGATTGGAAAATACCTTAAAGATCATCAAGTCCAACTACAACCTAACCATACTATCCTAACTCTAACAGTCCACTGCTAAATCATGTCCCTGAGCACCACATCCAAACGGTTTTTAAACACATTCAGGGAAAGTGACTCAACTGCCTCCTTGGGGAGCCCTATTCCAGGTACAATCTTTTCTGTATTAAGAACTGGCTGGATGGCCTATCACAACAGACACTGCTAAAGAGTCTGTCTCCTATCAGGTCTCCCTAAACCCTTCTCTTCTCCTGACTGAACAGCCCCAGCGGTTAACAAGTTGGTGGTACAATTTACATACAGCAGGAAAGTGACCCTGAAGGTATGACTTGGTATAGATTTTTTAGAAGCATTTATTACTAGGAGACCTCCCTCAAATGTTCCACACAATCCTCCAAATTTCTTGCTTCTGTGTCATACTAAGGCAGGATGCAGGAATGGGTTTTACAGAGGTTTGTTGATAGGTGAGTTCACATGGGACAGATGTAATTCTAGTGGTCGTAGCTACTAGATGTATCATGCAAAGCATTACGAGTGCCCCAAGCAGATAATTAAAACCATAAGTTTGTTTTCTGGGCTCAGTTCTAGATAACAATATAAATGAGCTTATGACACATGTATTTCCAAATTCCTCTCATTTAAAATGATGGTGAAAAAAGACATTCTGAATAGAGCAGAAATCTTCAAAACAGAACTCAGAGAAACTAGGCTTTGTTTCAAAGTTAATATCCTGGCCAGACTTTAGGGAAGACTTGACAGGGTTTGTTCATCCAGCTCAGCCAATTCATGCTTCCAGATGGAAATTCTGTGAGACATTTTTTTGGTTTTATTTGATCACTCTAGAAATAGAGTTTATCCACATTTTGCATTGCATTATGGGTTCATTCAAGCACAAGGCTGTTGAGTGCAAACTATTTAAACTCATCATTGTCTGCACAATAGTATGAGCTCCGTTGCCTGCCTCTTCTCCTTGATTTTTTTTATGATGGGGAAGAGAGAGCCATTGCGCTCTCAAAAAAGTATCCTTAAATAGCTGCTAGCTCTGTTCTGTTCCTACGTCTCTAAGAATGGCTTCTCAAGGGACTTCATCCACTAATTCCTTAAACTGCTGGAATTTCGCTTCTCTGAAGTTCAGGGTCCAGATTCTACTCTTTGCCAGGCTCATATTCCTCAACATCACAAACTTGACCAGGGCATGGCTGCTACAGACCAGACTGCCTCTGATCTTAACCTCTTTAATGATTCCTTCTGCATTGGTGGTCATCAGGTCCACGAACATTTCACCTTTGGTTGGTCTATCCAAACTTGGACCAGGAGTCTCCTGGATTGCATGCAACCTACCACGTTGTTTTCCCAGCAGATATCCAGGTGGTTGAAATCCCCCATAAGGATGAGAGTCTGTGAGCATGACATCTTACAGCTGAAGCAAGAAGGCCTCATCTACAGGCTCCCCTTTATCAGGCTGTCTGTAGTATACCGTGCCCACCAAATGTCCTACATTGGTCTGGACCCTAATTTTAACCCACAAGCTCTTGCCCTGATTGTGGCTGTTTTGCAGAGGCAGCTTTTTGTAATCTACCCACTTCTTAACACAGAGGTGTTAACACTCCCCTGCCCCTCTTACCCTGCCTATCCATTCTAAAAAGCCTGTAGCCCTCAATGGTAATATTCCAGTTGTACAGTTCAACGCACAGTGCTTCTATGATAGCAAATTGCTTATAGTTTTCTAATTACAATGCTGTTTTCATGTCCTCCTGCTTATTTCCTATGATCGTGTTCACTGGGGTAGAGGCACTTCATCTGTGCTATCAACTGTGTCACCTTCTTGGAAAAGCTCTCATGAATTCCTCTGGGACAATTTTGAGGTTTTCTTCTGCTGCTTCCTGAAGTGACAGTGTTCCCTGATTTTCCTCTGTCATTCAGAAGTACAACCCCTTCCCCATCAAATCTAGTTTCAAGCTCTCATGATAAGCCCAGCCAGCTTGCTGCACAGTACATTCTTTCCTCTCCTTGTCAGCTGCGTCCCATCTAATGTCAATGTGCCCAGTCTCTCAAAGGTGTAACCAACATCATAGTATCTGAAATCCTGAGTGTGACATCATCCATTGAGACATTCCTTCAGCTGATCCATTCTCCTCTTTCTGCCTAGATGCCAGTCTCCAACTGGGAGGACTGAGGAGAACACTATGTGTGCTCCTGATTGCTTCAACATCTTCTCAGTGGACATTAAGTTTCGTGGCCTTTTCTTAATGTTTTGTAATTCTCTTGTTGCAAGCTATTGTGAGACAGCTTGAAAGAGCAGGAACAGATAGCAGTCCTCCAGTTTCATCATACATGGCAGCCTCTTCCTGAATGTGGGCCCTCTATGAAGAGAGTATTCAGGTGGTAAATAGGTGCCTCAGTGCTTCACAGTCTGGAGTACCTAATTATTAACATCCATAGCCTTTTTTAGGTGGCACTGGCTCTGACTTGGGTCCTTGACTGGGCCATTTTAATGTTGTTATCCTTTTCCGGATGTGAACCATTACCCACACCTCTTCTCCTTCTATTCCCGGAGCTTCATATTTGTTGTTCAGGGAACTTCAGTAGCAAAAAATATGCTGCTCCTTCTGCTCCAAGCAGAGACACGGAATCAGTCTCCATCATCTTGCACGTTTTTGCCATTTGTCTCCTCAGGGTTGGAAGCTAGCTTAGCTTCTTTGCCTTGCAGGCACTTCAGACAGGGCTGTGGGTCTGCCTGTGTCACTGTGTGATGCCACTCATCAGTCTCTCTGATTGCTGGATATTTCTCAGCCTGGAGATTTCCTCACAGAACCTGGCCACCTGATCAAAATGTTCATCAAGCTGGACAGACTTGCATCTTTGACACCTCCTTTTCCCTCAGGTCTATGGGAGATTTCTAGATTCTGGAGTTCCCCACAACTAAAGGTCTGGGTAGCTCCATAGCTTTCTCCTTGGGAGGTCTGTCTAGGTGTACAGGTCAGCCCAGAAAGATTGTGGCTCCTTCATATGGCTTTCTGCCTCAGCCTGACCGTTATAGAGGGTGGTTACCATATGCATTTCAATAGAATGTTGCTTCTCACTGCTCCCAGTTGAGAAGAAAGTGGTCCACCTTGCACTTTCCTTTTGTGAACTGCCACACAAACTGCCTTTTTATGCCCTTACTGGTGTGCCATTCTCTGTTTGCCTGTCTTGGTAACCACACTTCTAGAATGACACACACAACCTAGGAGCTGACATCTAATCTAAATCTCCCCTCTTTTAGTTTAAAACTATTCCCCCTTGTCCTATCAGTCTGTGTAAAAAATTGATTTCTGCTCTGCTTGTTATCTCCCTTTAAGTTTTGGCATGCCATAGTGAGGTTTTCCTGGAAGCATCTTTCCTCCAGGTGGAACATGCCCAGCTCCCTCAGCCTGTCTTCACAGGAGAGGTGCTCCAGCCCTCTGAGCAACCTCGTGGCCCTTCTCCGGACCTGCTCCAACAGCACCAACTCTTTCTTGTGTAGGAGTCCTGGCCAGATTGGCCTCAGTCTGCGGGCTATGTGGTGTCCAGTGTCTGGGAGCAAGGGACACGGAATACACAAAGTGTGGCATGGCTTCTCTCTGTCAGTAGAAGGGTAGTCTGTAGAAAATACCTTTCACAATTTGTTTTTGGAAAGAGCCAATTCAGATGCTTTTCAATTACATGAATGAAATCAGAGATTAAAGGAGTTTTACACTGAGAGAGAAACGAAAAGCAACTGGTTTTCCCTATGATGCATGCTTCAGATTCACTTAGATTACCTTCAGACACAGAAAGAAAGTACCTTTTGCTACAAAAGTCCTTTCTTGATTTTAAATTCTCTTCAGAGAACAATTTCACTGAAGACAGTGATACCTTCCTTTCTTACATGTCTAAGAGGAACACTCTTAGGATACATATAAGTCTCATGCTTACTATGATGACAACCTTTACTTCTGTACCAGGCGAATTACCACTTTGTAGCCTCAGAGCCATTGTAACAGAAACTGAAGCAGAATTGTCAGCACGTCAAGCGCCCTTCCAGCATCAGTGTGTCCTTTGTTTGCCCAGCAGGAAAAATAAGTTTGATTTTGTTTCAATTCTGATTCATGGGACTGGGAAACGGAGGGAGCAGTACTATTTATCTCTACATTTTCAAAGGAAGAGGAAATAGATAAGTGACTCATGCCAGCTCCTCAAGATTTTAGTTATGGTTGGTTTCTCTCTCTCTTTAAATTGTATGCGTTTGTCTGACCCCGCCAAGTGGTGTAATGTGCTTTCACCATACTGCTGCTTAAACTAACAGTTGTCTTTGGCAGGTACTGTAACTGCTTGGGCTCTTTTATATGTCTGGGGTTCTTACTGTGGTCAGCACTTCGAGTATAGCCCAACCTAAAGGATCTGTGGAGAAAACATAAAAATGAAATGATTTTTTCCACTAGTGAACAAACGGGTTTAGTAGTTATTAATATTTTACAAGCATTTAAGGCTTTCATTAGAACTTTGAGCTGCCTTTGTTAACATTGTTGATGTCTCCATTGTAGAAATAAAAAGCCCTTAGAGTTTACTATTTGGCTCCTTGAAATGATATTCAAATCCAAATTCATCATACCTGGCAAATAAAGGGAGGATCCGGGGAACTACATGCCTGTTAGCCTGGCCTCGGTGCCAGGGAAGATTATGGAGCAGATTGTCTTGAGGGAGATCACACGGCATGTGCGGGACAACTGGGGGATCAGGCCTAGCCAGCATGGGTTCACAAAGGGCAGGTCCTGCTTGACCAACCTGATCTCCATCTATGACCTAGTGACCCGTCTGGTGGATGAGGGAAAGGCTGTTGATGTAGTCTACCTAGACTTCAGCAAAGCCTTTGACACTGTCTCCCACAGTATTCTCCTGCAGAAGCTGGCAGACTGTGGCTTGGACAGGTACACTCTTGGCTGGGTAAGGAACT
Source organism: Pavo muticus (assembly GCA_016647715.1). Lineage (NCBI taxonomy): Eukaryota > Metazoa > Chordata > Aves > Galliformes > Phasianidae > Pavo > Pavo muticus. Next base: position 627,082 of record JACDJE010000200.1, on the reverse strand, counting down.
GGTTGGAGGGCCGGGCCCAGAGAGTGGTGGTGAATGGATTTAAATCCAGCTGGCGACCGGTTACGAGAGAAGTTCCCCAGGGGTCGGTGCTGGGGCCTGTCCTGTTTAATATCTTTATTGATGACCTGGATGAGGGCACTGAGTGCATCCTCAGTAAGTTTGCAGATGACACCAAGCTGGCTGGAAGTGTCGATCTGCCTGAGGGTAGCGAGGCCCTACAGAGGGATCTGGATAGGCTGGATAGCTGGGCTGAAGCCAATGGGATGAGATTCAACAAGACCAAATGCTGGGTCCTGCACTTTGGCCACAATAACCACAGGCAATGCTACAGGCTTGGGGCAGAGTGGCTGGAAGACTGTGTAGAGGAAATGGACCTGGGGGTGTTGATTGATGCTAGACTGAACACGAGCCAGCAGTGTGCCCAGGTGGCCAAGAAGGCCAATTGCATCCTGGCTTGTATCAGAAATAGTGTGACCAGCAGGAACAGGGAAGTAATTGTCCCCCTGTACTCAGCACTGGTGAGGCCGCACCTCGAGTAGTGTGTCCAGTTTTGGGCCCCTCACTGTAAGAAAGACATTGAGGCCCTGGAGCGTGTTCAGAGAAGGGCAACAAAGCTGGTGAGGGGTCTGGAGCACAGGTCTTATGAGGAGTGGCTGAAGGAGCTGGGATTGTTCAATCTAGAGAACAGGAGGCTCAGGGGAGATATTATTGCTCTCTATAACTACCTGAAGGGAGGCTGTAGTGAGCTGGGGGTCAGCCTCTTCTCTCGTGTGACTAGTGATAGGACTAGAGGGAATGGCTTCAAGCTGCACCAGGGAAGGTTCAGGCTGGACGTTAGGAAATACTGCTACTCTGAAAGGGTGGTCAGGCACTGGAATGGGCTGCCCAGAGAAGTGGTGGAGTCACCGACCCTGGAGGTGTTCAGAGAACGTTTGGATGTTGTGTTGAGGGACATGGTTTAGCGAGAACCATTGGTGATGGGTGAATGGTTGGACTGGATGATCCTGTGGGTCTTTTCCAACCTTAGTGATTCTATGATTCTATGATTCTATGATTCTATGATTCTATGTTAGTATTAACTTATTCTACTACTAAGTTTTTTTTAAAGGCTGCTGATGGAAAATTTTTCTGTTGAATAGTTGAAGCTCTTTTTTAAGTGCTGAAAAGGAAGTATTAACTCTGGAGGGTGACACTGTCCCCAGGCTGAGCAAATGAGATTGAAAGAGTGCGTGCAGTTTGCGTGGACTTTTTTGTAAAGAAGTGAAATTCATCTAAAGACAGCATTGTTAGTTTATTTTGTTAATTCTCATCTTGTGAAAAAGTGATTATCTTTTGTAATTCTAGGGCAAAATTAGATAAATATTTTCTTTCTAAAATTTAGAATGTCCAAGAACTCCTCCAGAAACCTTTCATTCTGCTTGTGGAAAGAAGCCTGTGATTAGACAATGCTTACTTGTTCTACAGATTATGTAATGTTCGTCGTGTAATGCCATATAATGCCTGTGCAGATTACATCCAGTGGGTGTAACAAGCAGGCAACTGAAAGTTAAGATTTCTAAGCAAACAATACATTAACTTTTCATCTCATTTGCAAAATGCCTGGTTAAGAAAACTTGTCCCTCTTTATCTTCTCCATGTAGCAGAGAATCCTGTTTTATCTGCCTGTAAGAATGAAAGTTCTGTAAGGAATCCCAAAGGGTATTATTAGTGAGTCTGAGCGGTAAGAGAAAGATCTCTACATATATAAGCTAGAAAATGAAATCTTTTCCTTGAAAATTTTTGTTTGCTCTGTATAAATGAGACCTAAGTTTTGAAGGTGAGCTATTAAGAAAAAAGAAAAAGAGGTTAGTGCCTTTCAGAAATGCAAAGAATTTCTACTCTTGTTTTCTTTAGCATTGCTGGCAGTCAGCTTAGGAGATCAGAGAAATGGAATGGGAACCTTCTTGGCTCTACTTGTAAGATGAAAGGTCAGAGTCTCGTCTTCTAACAGTTATTAAACATTTATTTTTGAATAGTTGCATAACAACAAACAAACAGATTTCAAAACACAGAAAATCAGATTTACTGATGTAAACTTACAGATTCTCCTGCTCACCACATCTGATACATCAAACAGAAAGATCACAGCTTAATTCTTTAATTTGTAGATAACATTTTAGATGTGGGACTTAAACAAAGCTTCTTCTGTGGCAAGGCCAATGAACACCCACACAACAACAAAACACAATGGCAAGTCCAGCCCATAAGGGAAAATGTTACTCAGATAATTATCTCAGAAAATGCTGGATATATTACAGCAGGCAGATAAAGCATCATTCGAATAATGTAGAATAATGCAAATAGTGAGGGAACGATTTATTCATCTGAAAGTGCAGAATTTTTATAAAATTTGTTGACTTTTGGATGAAGCAAGTCCTCCTTAGATGTGTTTACGCTGTTTGTTCACTCTTTAGGGAATTATGTACTGCGTTTGTAAGAGGATTTGCCAAAATTTTCCCATCACTCCTGGTGAAGAGGTTGCTCCTCAAAGGGTGGTAAGAGTCAGTATAGACCAAGAGGGTCATGTACAGCTGCTGCTGCCACACTATTATCTAATGAGAGTGGTAGGAGCAAGGAAGACCTGGACATGGCTTTGGAGGGGAAGTTTTCAATGGTCAGTAAATTCAGCACCTACACCCGTAGTAGTTAATCAGGCAGTGCCAGGGCATGCTAGATAAGTGGGCTGGCACAGTATTAAGATGGTATCCAGCATAATTTGACCTTTATAAGTCTTCTCTCAGTATCAGACTCCTTGTTAGTAATCTTTAGGATATCTTAAAGAACCTTTTTTAAAGAACAGATGGATGAAACCAGATTCTGTGCTTCTTACTGGAGGTGAAGAGCATGAGGAGCTCCTAGTCTAACTATTACTGCTCACAGTTTGGGACTGACCATTAACGAATATGCTCTGTGTTGGCAGGCTTCTCCGTCAGGGTAGGAGACGTTTTTTGTGTAAACACACAGTGCTGTGTGCCAGCTAGACTTAGTGCTGCAAAACAGTCTAACACCTACCCCTGAATCATTTGGAAGGATATTTTCTAATTCTGTCCTCAATGGAAGTTGCTGGGAAATATAACAAGTTTACACCCAAAGAATCAATATACTGCATTCCTCCACCATGGATAGAACTGTTGAATACAGTCCAGTTTCTGAGCTCACAGTGAGTGGAAAACACTATGAGACTGATCAGATTTTTACTGCAGCATAATTGCTATGCGTCCAGTGGAGTGAAGAGAGAAGAGAGGCAAGGAAAAAACTGTAGTCACATGAATAACAAAGAGGACACTGAAACAACTACTTCTAATGAAGACAGAAATCTGAGCTGTATACAAAACAGTGTACGAAATTTGGACCATGTCTCCTCTATTCTGAATGAGAATAGAATTTCGCTTAAAATAAAGAAATTTTGGTAGATTGAAGTGGAAATTGTGTCATGTATGAAGCAGGCTATGTTTTCTGCTTGAATCTACACTAGTTTAGCAGAAATCAAAACACTGCCCATGACAATTTCTCAGCAAGATCGTTAATTCACTCTTCTTCCACAAATTAAAACCACACTAGAAACTACTGTTGGCTGCTAATCCTAACATTGTGTTCAGTTTCCCTGTGCTAAACCAAAACTAAGTAGTGGAAAACCTAGCATTCTACAAAAATTTCTTGAGATGACATGAACAAAGTTTCACTAATAGTAATTTCATGTTGATGGAACTAGCAGTTAAGTGCTTGTCTTATGTGAGGGATTAAAAGATATACAGACAGAGGAATCTCATTAATACAATTTCTGGCATACCCAATCGTACTAAGGAAGATTTGACTGAGGCTCGTCTGAATTAGAAATTATTCACCAATTATACCATGCTATATGTGATAGCCTACGTAAGGAAACTACAACTATTGCTGCCTCTGGAGTATTTTACAAACCATTAAAGTAGGGAAATTGCTTTCACCTGACCATAAGCCTACAAAGTCATAACGTCATAGAAACATATGAGGTAGAAGGGACCTTTAAAGATCATCTAGTCCAACTCCCCTGCAACGAATGGGGACACCTATAGCTAGAACTGTTTGCTCAGAGCCCTATCCAGCCTGAACTTCTATATGAACAATGGATAAAAATGATAAAGGATGGCAGAACCGCAGTGACAACCCACTTCTGTGATCATTTGAGCCTCTGATGATAAGTAAAAATCAGGCTTCTGCTGCTTTATTCCCAAAATTTCTTTGACTTTTATTATTATTATTATTATTATTATTATTATTATTAGTCACCAAGACATATTCTAGTAATTACACGGTATAAATTCCTGGAACTAAAAGTCATACCCAATATGTTATGTTCACCAGAAAGTCTGTAATATGGTTTCCCTTCTTTTCAAAGACAATTTAAAAGTTGGAAATCTTTAAAGCTTGGACATTGAAAAGAAAAATGAAACAAAAAAGCTATTTTGCAGACTAGTCTGGAGTGAGCTCTTCTGCTTCCAGCCTTGTGGGAATTTTGCCTCATTCTGATGTTTAAATATTTATCCTGAAAAAAAGGTTTAGAAAGAGAGAGAAAAACAGAGAGAGGGAAGGGGAATTTCTCTTTCTGTAACCGTTCCCACAGTCTGCCGTTCCCCAGCTGGAATGAATGGAATCTTGATAGCACTTGCTAACTCAGAAATGCAGAGCTCCCCCAGCCTGTGCAGAGGCAGCATTAGTTGAACACTGCATTAAGTTTTAAATTATGGGACAGGGAATAATAAAATAATTAAGAGAAGCATCAGCTTAGAAAAATCATATTGATATGGAAATAACTACCTCATCTATAGAGAGTGTTCTGCTTTGAAAAAGGCCAGGTTAAGATGAATTTCTGTCTGGCTCTTTCTGTTTTAACGTGTCTGTATGAATCCGCCACTCTCCAACCTTCTGTTTTATACTTTCCCTGACTTCATCAGCTTTGGATGCTGGAGGCTAGAGTGGTTGACTACCACTCCACACGGCACTTAGCATCTTCCTGGTTGGTGGATGCTTGTTTCTTGTCTTTTCATCTAAGAGCTGTGATTTTGCAATTCAGAAGCTGGCTATTACTATTAGACCGCAGAGATCAAATTCTGACCTTAGCTAGGATAGTAGAAATCTCTATCTGTATGAAATAATACGTATTAAAATAAGGCCTAGCTCTGTTATTCCTGGCAGCTCACTTTGCCAGGAGCCATGGGGAGTGTATTTGAAAGACTTTTTCAGCTAGAAACGCATAAAGATCAGCTGAGGAAATCCAAAGTCTGGATTTTTGTAGTGAATATTGTTGATCTGGGTCCACAGCATGCAGGAGGAGTTATTTCAAGCAGTGTAATCACATGGCTATACTGTCACATTGATAGCAAGACCAATTGATGTGTCACATGAGTGTTCAACAAAGTATGGCTAAAATAGTGTAAATTCTTTTTGAACATATAGCTCACAAGGAAGATGTTGTCCATAAACTCTAGGCAAAGCAGAGAAACAGAGAAGTTTTATTCCCACTGATGGATATTAAAGTAAGTTTGTAAAAGTTTTGAAAGCATTTAATAATGCTTCAGACTCTGAGTAGTAGATTCAGGATTTTGAAAAATAACTTTAATTTTTATTGAAAAATTGTTGTTAAAAAATGTCTGGAAACTGAAGACATTCCAGTGGGTGGAGACTAATTTTTCTTTTACTCAGAATGGGGTAATAGCAGCTGCAACAATTTCCTTAAGTCTTAGGATACAGAATGGCACTGACAGCTGAATTGATGACATTAGAGGGTACGGTTTCATCTCCCAGCTTACTGGTAGCCAGAGTATTTTCCAGCTACTGACTTGATTCCAGACTCTCTTTTGGGGCCAAATAACAGGAAAAAATAATCAGCAAGATCAAATAAGAGGTTACATTACCTTACCTCCTGGAAGGCTAGTAAGCAGAGTTTAAACTAGGACAGAGTACTGAAGCTACTTGTAAACTTCCAGGCCTTAAAAGTGCATGAAACACTCCTGGTCAGACCACTGGACTTTCATGCAACATTGACACAGCAAAGCACACTAGCACTAACATCTGCATCTTTATCATGCACCAGGAATACATAGGGGCAGTCTACTAGATTTCTTTTTACTAGTAGTAGGCAATGGCTCCTCAGACATCCTGCTAAAATGTTTCTAACATCCTGCTAAGATCAGTGCTAACCTTTTTTTACATTATTTTATGAATGATAAAAATGAGAGAAGGGGAGAGAAATGATAGTCTTACCTACCAGCAATAGAATGATAATACCCAACTATTTATTTTGTTCTTTTCTGATGCAGCTATCATTACGTCGAAAGCATCAGCACAGGTCAGGAAGTAACCTCTCAGATGACCACCAACTGACTCAAGCTGAAACAAGCAAGATGAAAACAATATTGTGGAAGGAAAAAAAATTGTTCGTGATGTTTCCGTTTGTCCCTACAGGCATTCACACTGCAAAACCTTTGTAATGCTCCTCCAGACAAGTCTGAATATATACCTTTTATTAGTTTCTGACTTGTTAGAGAACTTCATTCAGAGTGAAAGCAGCAGTCTATGTGTTTGCCACACTCTATCTGAAGGACAGTCTTACTGTGATAAACAATGATCTTGACACTTGGGTTAAAATATAATACAAATGGCCTATGAGCTGTGACAGCTGACTACGAGTCCCTACTTCACTTCTGATGACAGTTCAAGCTTTTGATTCTGATTTCAGTAACTACTCTATAGATCATGTTTAGATATTGAATTGTGAGGTTGCAACCATTGCAACAACTGCTTCATCTAGAGCATTGCAGACCACAAAACTTAAGAGGAAGAAGATCAGATTAGGAACAAATGTTCCATGACATTCTGATGTGCTGGAACCTCCACAAAACATCAGGCCAGTCCAGGTTTTATGTTCACAAAACATCTTGTTGGTGTGAAAACATTTACTACACACCTCAGTTGCTGGTGGTTTCCTTTATTTTGGCTTGGTTTGATTTTTTTTTTTTTCTGGTTTGTTTTAGAAAATAAAGAACTTAGAGAGAAAAGTGAAAATTTTTATTAAGCTTCTGTTTCTGGTAGAAAAGCTAGAAAAAAATTAGGGCTGGGTCACCTTTCATCCAGGCTGATGACTAAATGATTTTCTTTATTTTTCCCCCTGCATTGGTTACTCACCATAAATGATGTTCTCATTGTTCAAACATACTTCTAGTTCCAAATCCTTTGTTTTATGTTTACCCCGCCAGCCTAACCTGCCTCAACTTATTTCACATTCCGCCTAGACTCATTGCTACTGTTACTCATTTTACATGCTGACACTTTCCACCAGATAGTTTTTCTAATTGTTAGAAAAGTTATTCATTTTCTGAGTTTTCCTTTAATAGTTGTTGTTTTCAAGAGTACTTACACAACTTGCAGGTTTTATCTGATAGAACAAGAAACTTGAATGTATTTATGCCAAACTTTTGAAAGGAACATTTTAACAAACAACAAAATAAAGTGATTTAGGAAATGTTATTTATGTTTGAGGTTTTTCACCTTCCATTTAGTTAGAAATGAATCTGAATTGAAACATATCAAAACACGCAGAAAGTTTGGCAAATCAGCAGTTCCAATTTGTATTACAGTTGTTCAATTCTGGTTTGTGGCTAGAGCATGGAGAGACTGAAAACAAAATTCTGAGAGCGAATTCTCTGGATTCTCTTTTAGGGAAAAAACAAGACCTAGATTGAAGGGACCTGGACCTTGCAGAATGTTTGCAGAACTCTGAAGATGACAGTGCTGTTTCCAAAGGGATCTGTCCATCAAATTCTGCATTGATTTATTTGCACAGGTGAATGAGAGGCCGTGAAACTACTGCCAGAATTTGTCTTGTAGAAACATTATTATTCTTGATGAGTCACAAGAAAGAACTTAGCTTGAACTTTAGATCAGATTGCACTTGAAAGGGTAATATTTAGAGGAACCTTCTTTTTGCGTAAGACTTGTGTGTGATTTGATCTGAGCTAAGCATAAATGTATAAAACTGTGTTAAGGATCAGGCGGCAATCAATCTAGCAGAGCTTTTCCAGACAGACCGGCTGAGAGGGAACTGTAACTATTTATAAGATTAATGAATTTATTATATATTTGGTAGAAATCACCTTCCAGACTGTACTATACTCCTTGCCTTAATGCAAAGGTCCCACACCTGACTTTATTTATTTTATATCATGTTGCTCTGATGTAGAAAATGGAAGGTTTAACTTAATCTGGTTTAACAGCAGTTGTCTCTTCCCAAAGGTACAAATTTCTCTAGAAAAATGTGTAATAGGAGACTCAGATCTGTTCCCAGGCTTCTTGAGCACCATAAGAACATGATACAAATCAGCCTATGACATGGCAAGGAAATGTATAATGATGCAGTGGATATCCTGCAAACCTCCTACAAAGAACTTCTGCTTTAAGTTGACTGAATTTCCCTGTACAGGAAATGCAAGACTTCAGAAGAAAATAGAGGCCAAATACTTCCACACAGTGTCTCCATTTAATCAGCAAAATGACCCTGAGACAATTTTACTTTAAAGAGCTTTGTAAAATTTGAATGCTTTTATTCTTATCAACAGGAAAATCTGTGTAAGGAACTCATCAGAAAGTAGAAAATCACCCAGTGCTACACATTGCTCTTCTCAGGGCACCAGACCAGTGCAGAAATTAAGTAAAACTGTTTCCCTCTGCCCTCTTACTATGCAGGTCTCCCACTTTGTCTGACTGTTTTAGAAAGCTATGTGACAACCTAAGATATGTATTTCTTCATATCAGACACGAGAATCTACATAATGTTTTAAACAGTTGTGAAGGAACAAAAATTCCATCCTATGGGAGGAGGGCATTTGCTTTCAGACACCTGAAAGATAGGTCTAAAAACATTTAGGAGCCTAGGTACCTAAATTAAATGAACAATCCACAATTCCTGCCTCCCTAATTAGATAGAAGGACCATAGATTCCTGATAATCATAGAATCATAGAAAGGGTTGTGTTGGAAGTGACCTTAAAGAGCAGCCATGACTTTTCAGAGGTGATGGAGAGTGGCTTGGCAACCACATTAGCCTTCAGGACTCTGGGATGCATGTCGGCTGGCCCCTAGGGCGTGTACATGTTCAGTCTCATCAGCTGATCTCAGACTTGCTCTTTGCTAACAGTGAGAGGGATTTTGCTCCCCCACTACCCAGCTAGGCTTTCAGGAATGTGTGAGATGTGGGAAGCCTGACTGGCTGTGCAGACTGAGGCAGTAATTTTTCCTCTTTGTCAATGCTCCACTTCGCTAGTGAAGGTGTCTTCTTCTGTGTTCTGGCTTCTGTGAATGCTTTTATCAAGTGTGTAACTCATAGCACATAGGTTTTACTATGCTCTGCAGCTAAAGAATTCATTGCCTAAGCACTTTTGATTTCAATGATAGTATAATTGGTAATTCAATAAATTAGAACATCAGCAGTCACCACATGGTGCTGGATGTTTTCTTCAGTCACTGTTTCAGCGTAGGTGTAACACTCTGGATTGCTGGAGTCTGTTAGCTGTGCTGAGGTGTGTTTGGAGGAGCACATATAAACTTATCTAAATTCTTTGAACCTCTGACCGTAAATACAGTTTTGAAAGTCTCTGGAGAACAGATGAGCACTAGAGAACTCCAGGAAATAATGCTTTCTGTCTGACAGAGAGTACTGAAAGAACAGACCTGTGATTATTTATAATTCAACTGAAAACAAAGAGATCAGAAAAAAGGGGTAGTTAAAAGAAATTACTGAATTTTTTTGAACAAGAAAATGTTGGGACTGGTCACAGTATAGGGGCATTTTCAGCAGCCCAAGGCATACGTAAATGCCTTATTTACCCATCAAAGCATATATAATATTTATCAGAAGACATTAAATGTTCTGTTTAAAAGAAAATGTTATAACAGATTACTTTCCAGAAGCAACTGTTGAGAGCCTAAACATTCCTTTCTGTGTGGATACTATGCTTAATTCTTTAAATATGTTTTAGATGAGCTATGATTCTGCTGAAAATGTGAACTCAGCTGTGGGTGGCAAATGGTAGAGGTATTTTCAGTTTATTTGAAATATTTGACACTTTTTGTTTGCCTTGGGCTTCAACCCCCTATAAGTGAGTGAAATGGATGATCTTAGGGTTACTGACTCATATTTCCTATCCTCATGATAGAAAAACATAGTAAGAATAAATATGGAGAAATTAAGAAACAGCTTGGGACCAATTATAAGTTGGGGCGTCTTCAAGAAAAATAATGAAATTCAAAAATAAATACTTTTATTTCATTTCAGAGTCTGACTGTAGGATGACATTGAGTAAATTCTTTCTTCTTTAACTTAGCAGCCAGTAAGAGGGCAGCAGTTGGAATATTTTAAAATTAATATTTTTAAAGAAATACAGACTCTTTTGTCCTTGGGAAAAAAAGAAAGCGCACGTGTGAGTGGGCAAAACACAGGAAATTGAATTGTTATGGGGATTATTAAGCCTGCGTTATGTGCCTAGTTTTCCTACAGAAAGGCAGAGCACAATTCAAACTGTAAAACAGCATTCATTGTGAGCATTTGCTGAACATCTGAGAAAGGACTGCAGAACACAGGCACATCTATACAGGTCTGCTTCTGCTGCTAATAGAGCATCAACAGTTATCTTCCAGTGCTGAGTCCATATTAAAGCTAGCAAGATGATCTGCCTCATTTGCTATGCTCTGGTAGATCCAGTCTAGGTTCTGTTTGACCACCTATTGATTGCCTTACATTGTGAGAGTACTTGGCACTGGAAGGAATACTGAATGGAGAATGCTTACAAATGCTCTCATTATGGGAAGCTTGCACGTACATATCCCTTATTAGCTGTTGCTTAGGCTTATTGGTGTTGAAGCAGAAGAACACAGCTAGACTATTTTAAGTTCCTGCAGCATTTCCTCCAAAGCTGGATTGACTTAATTTTTGTTCTGCTGTCATTTCTTATTGTTGCATATAGCATTTGTTGCATCTTTGATTTATAATAAAATCACAGTAATGTTGGCTGGAAAGAACTGGAAGTCAGCTTGTCCAGCATCCCACTTGGAACAGGACCTTCGCCAATACTATATCAAATCAGCCATGTTTTTTTATGGTTAAATGCTGAAAACCTCCCATGGAGGAGATTCCACCTCCTCTTTGGGTAACCTTTTGCAATATTGTACAATCCTTGTAGTGAAGACGTTTTTCTAATATCCAGTTTGAGCCTTCCAAACCTTGACCTGTGGCTGACTGCTTTGCTTTTTCATATGCCAATACAGGAAGAGTTCAGCTTCACTCTCTCTGTAACTATCCTTCTAAGAGTTTTAGGCTAATACATCAGAAACTTTGTATCTTCAATTTGAAAGATTTGGATGAAAATGAACAGATTTCCCCCCTATGTAACAGCAAATGAAAAATATTCTTTATTTTATCAGTCTTCCTTGCAGGTCCATGTGGCATTTTGCCATATGCCACAACTTCTCCAAGAGGAGCGGCTTCAGGTGTGTTGTAAGCCTAGCGTAGCAAGAAGAGATGGTCTGTAGTAAAATATTCTGCCATTTGATACCTGGCATGAGGATTTGGGTTTTGCTTCATGCTGAATGCATAGATCCAAAATGCCTTCTTGTATGGACTGCTCACAGTGATGTTATCAAAACTAACTTCATAGACCTGAATGAAGCAATAAAGTACTGTGACATGTTATATATTAGTAGTGCATAGTGAGACAGTATTTGGAGTTGAGAATAATTTCTTCTCTGGTGTGCTTTTTGGTTGTTCCCACTCAGCACAATGGAATGGAATCACATCAATTTATATCCCACAGAGCATAAATATATTGACTTTCAGCTCACACTGTGGAGTATATAATTCTTCCTAACACTTTTTGGAAAGGGATATTTGTTATAACACTGGGTGATGAGAGAATCCCAGCTTGAGGTGAAAAGTTCTGTATTTTAAACATTGTTCTAGCTGCATATACATTGTTTATGTGTGCACATTTTCAAACGAATAATCTTTAAGAAGGCATATAAGGCATGACAAGCAGTAATGTGTACTCCAGGGAACTGTCATCTTTTCTTTACAAATCCATTAAACAGAGTCCATCTGCTAACACTGGCTTCTCAAAGATGTTAAGGAAGAGTTGACTCACTGAATGAGCTATCCAATAAATCCCTGGTTGCATACACTGAATATAGCTAACCATAAACTCTGTATTGTGGGCTATGATATTTTAATTGTGCTTCTTCTTCTGCTCCCTCATTCAATTTCCCACTGCTCTTCACCAAGCAATGTCTAATATCCTGAAATTATGATACTGCAAAGAAACATAAACAGAATAAGACTTGATTCACACCAAACTTTTTGTAGTGATAACGAAGGCACAGGACAAAATGACTTTTCCTACTTCAAGTGTAAAACATTTTTTCCAGTTTTAGTGGGAGAGAATTCAGCAGCTATCAAGAGAAGCAGACAGAACCCTTCACTGCCAAAGTGAAGTGCCTGTGTTCTCAAGATCTTAACACTCCTAAAGGGGGATGTGGAATAAGTCTTCTGGAGATGTCAGCAAGACCACAAATAGCTTGAGAAGAATTAAGTAAAATTTTAAAATAATAGACTATAGTCAGCCTGTGGGAAGACCCCCAGTACGCATGGAATATGTGTTTGGCTTGTACCAGGAAGCCTTGCAGCTGTGTTTTTAATATAAGCTGAAGTCTGGGATGTAATGAGATTTAGCTAGATGGCATGTAAAATGGAATGATTGCAGCTATAGTATAAATTATATGATAAATTCAGCATACATACTTGATTAAAAACTATTTTTTTTTCACTGCATTTAATGCTCTATGAGTAACTTATATCTAAACTCATAATTAGTACTACGTTACAGAAAAAGACTGAGCTGAAACAGAAGCGGAATCAGATATCAGTATGAAGTACAATTGCAGGTAATTTAAATCCCTGATTCCTAATTTTCAAAAATTAAGTGGATTTCAAAAAGCACTACAAGACTGAACATAATCATTGTATTTAGTACAAACTGTCATATGTGATTCTTGTCTTCAGGAACAACTAACACAAGCAAGGATTTCAAGTTTGGCAACCGTATGCCCTGTATTCATATCCATAGGCCCCAGAAGGATAATTCTTAAACCTACAAACTGTCTCGTGCAGCCTCCTTTTTTTTCCTGGAAGAATATCCAGTTACTTAGTGCTGTGCTGGGAGTACCTGGGGAAATAGTAAAAGGAAATACAACTGAGAGCCACTGTGGTTTGACTCCTCTCCAGATACTTTGAAAATATTTTGGCAAAAACAAGATTTTAAGTAAAACTGTTTCCTTTGGTAACATACCGAGAACTGCAGGTTTTACATTTTTGTACTTAGTATGGAGGGCCAAAAAAAAAAAGCCCTGGTGTGAGAAGGTTGTACACGTGGTACTAATACTGGTGGGGAAGAAAGAGAGAGCAAGGGGGGAAATTTGAACAAGATGCAGAAAGAAGACAAGGAGAGAACAGTGACAGGAGCGGCATGATGGTTTGTTCATCAAAGGATGACTGTGATGAAAGATGAGAACCGAGCCATGATTTCCTTTTTCTCTGCTTTGTTGTCAAGCAGTGTCATGTGGGAGCTCTTGAACTCACAGCAACTGCAGGATTTCTTTTAATTACAAGAGATTCCTTAGACTGCTTCTGATTTCTTTTTCTCTCTGAAGTTTTTAGTTAGAAAGGAAAGAATTGCCATGAAAATCTTAATGCATCATCTGTACAGATTTTTGTAGGTATCTAAGTAATTGGGAGACCTATGAATATTTAAATGAATGAAATGAAACATTAATGCCTTTACTCTTCAATTTTTCCCTTTTGAAAGGTCTTTGTGTTTTTTTAGCTACCAGTGATTACAAACTAGTTGGTTTCATGCTGGGATTCTCACTCACGTTTATCGTTTTGTTGCTGTCATTCTCTCTACACTTCAATTAGGCGTAACAGAACTGGTGGCATTCAACAAACAGTGTGAATTAACTCTGCTTAACTATCAGTTAATTAGCTAGATAAGTTTAATGTAAACTCTTCTTTTTAATAGTTTCTTTCCAAACAAACAAACAACAACAAAAAAATCCCCCTGCCACAAGGTTCAGCCAAACACATATTTACAGATGACTATATTTAAAATGACAGTGGCCATCCACTGTGACCACATATACGTTTCCTCTCCCTTTTTATTATGTCTCCATTTTTGTTCAGCTTATGAGAGGTTTTTTTCCAGGCTAAATTCTTTTTTTCCTTTTGAGAAGTACTCATCTTACCAGGGCTGGTCACCCCCTTTCCACTTTGAATGGAAATGTTGTGGACTAACCACCAGAGCCTTTCTTCAGCAAGATGCTTTTTCTTCTCCCAGAAGGCACCTTCCGGGATGGATTTCAAAAAGCCATTACTTAAAAGGATGTAAGTCAACTTCAATGAGATTATACAGATGATCACTTAAATTTTTGTAAATGGACATATGGTATTGAGAGAAATTAAAGAACGTGTGAGGTGTGAATTCAGAAGTAGCCAGATGACAGGACTTCAAATTGAGAAGAAAAAAATGAGGAGATAGTATGGGCTGAGTATATGCAGAGGATGGGAGTTGAAGGGCTTTTAAGGTACTTGGGATGTAATCTTTGTGTTAAGCATGAAGCAGGAGAAGCACACAGATACAAGTCTCTAAAGGATAACTATGCAGCTGAATTTTGATATCTGAGAAGAAAGTCAAATGGACATATTTCATTCAGGAATGTACCTGAACTCATGGTTTGATTTTCATTTGAACAAAGAGATTGAATTGATTCTTATTTAACTGAACCATATAGAAATAATACAAAATTTCATCTAAATGGCTTTTTTCAGGGGTAGAAAATTCTGCTAAAGTGAAACAATGCATAGTGTCCAGTAACTGTCAGCTTGCCTCTTTCCTGTACCATGCTAAATCTTTTTTTCTCAGAGGTTGAGCTTCATTGTTCTTTGAACATTGTTGAATTCCTTAGTTATTATATGCTGAAATCCAGCAGGTTTAACCATGTCTGTGTAGCCTATTTGTAGAAATTCTTTAGCGCACCAACTACAACTACTCCTTCTGCTATTTCATGTTTTTCATCTTGAAAACTTGGTGTTTCCTGCTTTTCTTTTGTTAAAAGTTTTGAATGGCATACTTAACATCTAATGAAACCACTGCAGCTAGGAATCCAAGCTGCTCTTATGGTAATCAGGGAAGGAAGGAGGTGTCTAATATAACTGCCCTTTGAAGACTATCTTAAGTGAAACATACACCTTCTTTTCGTGTTCAGAATTGAAATCCTGTTTTATGTAGCTGCCTTTCAGAAGGAGACTAGAAAGTAGTCTGGAACATGGAGAGGCAGTACTGTTTTTCATTTCTCTTAAAGATCTTATGCAATGGCAGCTGAGATGTTCAGAGGTGGACTGAAATAAGTAAATTTTCTTAATAAGTGCTTACAGGAAGGAAAACATGGCAATTTAGTGGAGCAATTCAGGGGAGAGCCTTAGTTCAAATAGGGAATAGTTAATTTGCAAAAAAAATACTGTGTTTTCACATATCCAGTACATTGTCAGTTTTTCCACAAACAGTGAATGTGTTCCACTGAAGTGCTATGCCAGGAAGCTTTAATTTCTACATCTAATTCTTTCAATATCCGAAGCCAATTTTTTAAATGTTCATGTACTGTCTTTTAAAACAAAAGCTGTGATGGAGAAATTCCCAAGATTATTTCAGCAGTGGTATATTCTGGTACTCTGCAGCCTACCACAGAAAACAGAACGGATTCTTCCTGGATTTCCTTGTAGATCTATTTTTCAGGCATTTGTACAACTATTCATAAATTGACTGAGACTTTAAACAGCTATTATTGTAGATTGAAGTAAATACCTTTTTGAAGGTGTCCTAAAGGTATTTAGGATGCTTGGAAGGATAATCAGTGTGTCTGTTCAGACTTTGGGCTGTGCTGATGACTGGACTCTTTTTTTCAAAGTGGCACTGATCTTTAAAAGTGTGGGTCACGTTAGTAAAAATCATAGTGGTTGCTATGACCAGTATGATAGCTCACTGCCATATACAGCATTCACTGTATCTGAGCTCTTCTCCAAAGAATACTCATTTACTGCCATGATTTTTTCTCTTTCTGTCCTTTTACTTCCCTCCTCCTATTTCTTATTAAAAAGATAAAACTGTAGTTTATTAATTGATCTCTAGAATTGTTGGGCCTGTAATTCACATCTGTATATACATGTATGTATGAAGCTCTGGATTTACCTTCCATGTGCTGGCAAATGACATGAACTGCTGAAAACTTTTCAATTAGGAGAGTTATATCGTGCTGATGAATCTGTTCAGTGTCAGGCAATATCCCAATATCAGTGGCCTTCAACTCCCATGGACCAGCAGGTATTCCGCTTTGGGTGAATACATTTTCACCCACAGATGTCTTTTTAACCCTCTGTAACAAGAAAACAGAGCAATGATAGATCCTTTTCTACCCTCTTTTTCTGTTGGTTTTCCTACTTGTTTTCTCTGTTTACTACTCTTTTGTTTGTGCTCATCATCCCTGCCATCCTATACATCCCTTCCCTAGAATTCCTGGTGTTAGGTAGCAGCCTCTTTTCTCTCAGTCAGTTTTGTTAAGGCCAATTAAAATTTTGAGGGAAAGACATTGGAATTCTGGAGATATTTCTATCTTGGTTTTCTGGTTTTTGACATAAAAATACATTGAGGTAATACTGAGATTAACAGCCACTCTTACTGTGTTTATTTTTCTTTTGTGTTAACTCAGTTTCTTCCTTATTTCAATGGTTTTTTTTTTAAGATTCTTCTGCCAAATTAGTATTTCATCTATTTGATTACCCCACAAATAACACATAGCTATTCATGACAAAGATGTCCTAGTTAATGTTGATATAATTGTTATCAGTTTAACTTAAAAAAAAATACTGTTACACATTTTAAAATAACCTAGACAAACTGGATTCTTTGAATTTCCTTCATATTCACTTGGAAATAGACATAGATGATCAAATGTGATGAAAAATGTTAGGAATCCTTTTAAAGCATACAGTTCAGATGTAGATTTTTATCAGAGGCAAGATAGAGGGAGCAGATGACACAGAGACATCTACCGGTAAAGTAAGAGAGTAGTGTTGAATACAAGCACTCATTTAACCCTCCTGGGAGACTCCTTGCACTGAACTGAGCATTTGCATCTTCATTAATGTATAAGATTTGATTTGTGGTGTTCTTATCTCCCCGTGTTCCTGCATTCTTCAAAGCACAGACATCAAGTGGTTAATGGTGGAAGCACCTTCTCCTTGGTGACTTTACAGATGACACTTCACAGCTAGGACGTTTTTAAGGACAAAATGGATGCTATTTATGAAAAATCTAAGGTAAATGCTAACAAGAAGCAGAAAATGAGGGTAGATAAATGAGTTAATAGGCTTCAAGGCAATAAGACATGATTGCTGTCATGGCTTAAAATTTGTTTGTTCAGATTCAGATGGAGAAGGAAGTTCTTCAGACTAGATGCAGATTTATTTTAAGGGGTGGCATCTTTGTTAATCTGAGTCATACTAAATCTGTCTGCAGTTGGGTAGAGTGGCTGTTATGCAAAAACTGCTGATTTTTCTACTGAGAAAATAATATAAAATTGAATTTCTCACTTTTGCAACAGAGAAAACTAAAGATGATAATAGGAACACACTGCCTGGTCCCTTTAGCATGCATTGAATATCACCACCAATTGATAGAAGATGCTTGTACAGCCACTGTCACCCCCAGCCCTGTGTTACCAGATTTTCATTTTACTTGTCAAAGTCCAAATGATGAATGCAATGTGTTACTCCTAAGATGTGCTGGAGAAGAAGGACACTCAATATCTGCCAAAGCTCATGGACTGGTTTATGGATTTAGTCCTCCCAATTTCTTCTCCAGCTACTTTAAATCATATTTACCGTAAGCCAGATCAAGACAAAATGCAAATCCAAAATGCAAACCTGTGGCATTCAGAATAGATAGAGTAGATACAAACATTTTTTAAAGACATAGGTGAAGAAAGGGAAGAAAATCTATAGCTGAGATATAAATCCGGCCCTGAGCGGCCAGAGCTCACAGAGCGTTTGCACAGTGTACACAGACGTATGGTCTGATTTTTGGATGGTGCTGTGTGAAGCCAGGAGTTGGACTCAGTGGTCCTTCTGGATCCCTTCCAACTTGGGATGTTCTATGATTCTATCATGTACAATATTAGGTCACAATTTTTACTAACTCTTAGAGGTAGAATTGTCTTCAGGTGTCAGATTTCCAAGCTCAAAGTTAAAATCAAAAGGATTGTGCCCTTTTTTTGTCACAATGACCTCTACCAACTGGATGGTCAAAAGTGTCTATGTTGGATTCCATACTAAACTCTTTCTGAAAGGAAAGCACAGCACAAGTCGTATCAGGCTCTGTTGAGCTGTTCAGAGAATCATCTGGCCCAGAAGGTGTTATGAAAGCTTCTTCTGCCTCTACATTTAGTATACCAAGTCACATTTATCAGATATAGGCATCAGCTGTAGATACTGTGCCAACAATTTTCCAGGCAACAAGAATTAATTGAAAGTAGAAAAAATAAACAAATTGCTTTGTGCCTTCTTCAGAATCAGTGGAAAACATTAACACTGATGGCCAGATTGACAAATGTGCTGTGTCTGTATTGTATGATGCAAAGTGACTGTGAGCTTGACTAATGAAGACTTACACATCAAATACCAAGTATGCAATTGACCTGATTGTATCCTTTTCTGCAGGAATCACTTATTTATCACTGTGATTTACTAATTAGGTGCATCTGACATGTTGGTCAAGAGACAGGAAAATACTGTCCTGAAACACTGCAACTAGAAGTGTGCCCACCCTTGGACACCTGCTCCAGGAGAAGACACTCAGCACTCAAAAATCAGCAGAAAAGAGAATGCTTCTACATGAAAGATGCTAGTGTGAGAAAAAAAGTCTTTCTATCTCAAAAATAAAGCAGTTAACTAGATTAAAAAGACATTATTTCAGTATCTGGGGCAAGTAGACCAAAGACCCAGGACAAGATCTGCTGATCTCACAGAAAAACAGACTGTTTTCAGTGGACTTTGAAACAAGCATGTATTCTTGTAGGCTGCAGTGGGCTTATAGGTCAATGTAGAGACACTTCAGTTTGGAAAAAGTGCCTAATAACTATCCTCTGGTGTATCAGTCTAAAGCTGTCTTAAATCACATTTTCCAGAGGTTAATAACCTCTAGGTAACACTTAAATGACTTTCTGAAGCAATCTTTTTGTAACTGGATATTTCTTAGTTTTTCACAAAAATAAGAATTTCCCTGTATGGTAAATATACAGAGTATTTCCTTAAAAATTAATTTAGAGTCAGAATTGCTTAACTGCATTTCCTACCAATGTCATAGTTAAATTCCAGGAAATTGCTAATAGCGGCATCAAACCACCCATACTAACCCCACATCATGGAATCATACTAACCAGAATCCCCATAGCAAATTTAGTTTTATGTCAACATGCAGCAACCTACAATCAACATCTCCACTTTCTAAACAAGGGAGAACTCTTACTCAACTATAAAATTCCTCAAGTGCCTAAAGCCTGAAACACTACTTAGCTTAGGCATATTTTTACAGAGACTCATGTTTGTATTTTACCTGCTGGACTCAGAGAAAATTAAAGTCTCTGAGGGAACATTTTTTAAAAAGATAGTGATTATTGTGCCATAGCAGCATAGCAGAAAACTTTTTTTCCTCCCGTTTTTGGAAGAGTTATGTTAACTTTCAAAGCTAAGCTCTGTTTTAAAGAAAATTTTACCTTTTTTTTTTTTGCAAACTCAGTCTATAAATGTGCCTGCCAATGATGTTATGAATTTAGTTTTAGATCTAATTTATTTATTATCCCCTTATGTTTATCTATTTATCATTAGCCATGTTATTTTCCAAGCATCAGTAACTTAGGACTTCAGCTAAAGAACTAGTTTTCTGTTACTGCTTAGAGGTGGTTTGTTTTTGACAAACAAGCTTGTAAACAAGGGTATATTTATTTAAGAATTGCTATGCAATCATTTCTAACACAGAAAGGAGCAGTGAATGATTATGATGGAAGTCTAAGAATGACCTGTATGGAATGTCTTGGATTGGAAGGGACCATAAACATGCTCTGGGCAGACTGATAGAGTGGTCTTCCCTCCAGTCTACTCTTAGCTTTCAAAAGTTTGTAACTTTTGAGTTGAAGAACTGCTGTTGATTTATTTCATCTATCTTTTCATTCATCAGCTGACAAAAGATTCTAACCTTCTAACGAAGGGAAAGTTCTAGCCTTGACTTTTCAAGAATTATTTTCAGTCCACGTTCATCCTGAGCCTTCTCAGATCCAGGCTGAGCCTTCTCAGATCCAGCCCCAGATCTCAACACTTTCTCATAAAATACATGTTCCAGTCCCTTCAGCAGCTTCATGGCTGGACTTTCTCCAGTTTGTCTTTCCTAGTAAGTCCAAAAGTGACATAGCACTCCAGACGTGCTCTCACAAGGACTGAATAGAGGGGAATGGTTAACTCCTGCAACCTGCTGTCAAGGCTTTTCCTAACGCAGCCCAGGGTGCTATTGGCCTTCACTGTTGTGAAGGTGCATTGCTGGCTCCTGTTCAGCTTGTCCACCAGGATGTCCTGGTCCTTCTCTACAAACCAGCTTTCTAGACAGCTGGTAGCCTGTACTAATTTATGGGGCTAACCCTTCCTAGCTGCAGGACTTTGCATCTCCCTTCGATGAACTTCATAAGATTCTTGTCAGCGCTTTTCTCCAATCTGTTGAGGCCCCTCTGAATGGTGGCACTACTCTCTGGAATACCAGCTACTCCTACCAGTTTTGCAGCACCTGCCAAACTGCAGGTCATTATCAGGAATGTTGAACAGTATCAACCTCGGATTACATCACTAATTGCTGGCTTCCAGCTGGACTTCACACTGCTGATTGTAACTTTCTGAGTCTGTCATTTCAGACACTTTTCAGGCCAGCCTACTCTCTACTTACATAGCCCACACTTCATCAGTTTGCGTATGAAATTGTTATGGGAGAGCATGTCAGAAGCCTTGCTGAAGTTGTAATACACAACATCCAGAGGACTTCACTCATCAGGATAATTACCTACTTATAGAAGGCTGTCACACTGACCAAGAAGGTTACAAATCCATGATGATGACTGCTAGTCACCTTCCCTCATACGTTTCAAAATGGTTTCTAAGGTTGTATGCTGCTTCACCTTCCTAGAGGAGGTGACCAGCCTCAGCTATGACTTCAGACAGAGAAATGGAAATCAGAATTCCCATGCATGCTCAGCCAATCATTTCCTTCCATGTTGTAATCTTTCTAGAAGTTACTGCTGTTTAGGTCATATAGATTGCCTGTCCATGTGAGCTCTTCTAATAGAACTGAATCTGGTTTACTTTATAATGGCATGCCCAATGAGTGTTTACTATGTCTCATGTAAACATTAAAGTCATGGAAAAATCTCATCTCAAAGCAGTGCTGATCCTCCACGAATGAACTGTATGACAAACCACTCACGAGACCTGATTTAAGATACCACGTAAGAAAGGTTGTTTCATAAGTTTTTGCACAATATTGTTAAATACAGAGCGACTGGAAATGTTGTCCCTCCTCTATCACTACCACAACTAAGGAAAAATAAAGCCAGAAAACAAGAGGTAGAAGCTGCAGAATTCAAAGCCTGGAGCTTTTTCTTTGGAGGTGGAAAACCACTGACTTGTCAGCATTATTCTGTTGAGTGGTTTTGTGACACATTGTCACATATTACAGCAGCACTGTGGGGATCTTCTCTGAGGGAATCAGAGGAAAATTTGCCCTCTCCATGCTTATTTGTGGCATGGCATAAACTAATAGCCTTTCCAAGCAGCCACATGATCTTATTACTTTGGCCTTTTTTTCCCTCCCTTCATCAAGTGATGACTGCTTAATGTTTTCATATTAATTATAACCACTTCTGATACGAGGCTCCATTTCTGCTCTCAGATGTGCATGAGGGAGTCAGCTTCTAAGAAAGAGTTTCTGCTGAGAAAACAAACTGATTGTAATGCGCAGTCTCTACTTCCGTAAATATGTTCTGGGATAAGACTTCATAAGAGATGCTTTGAAAAGTCACTAGCGGCCAGTCTCTTGTTTTCTTTATAATGGCTTCAAGCTTAATTTTCAAAATGAAATTAAAGCAATTTTAAATCATTCACCTCGTGAAAAGAAATTCAGATCAAAGGGAATTGCCCTTCAGGACTCCTAAGACTGAAAAGCAAGCTGATCCATACATAGGCTGTATGTTGAAATGGACATTATGGCATTATGGCTTTTTCTTCCCGGTAGTTTTTTTCCACTTCCCTCTCCTTGTCTTCCATCTTCTCCTTCTAGGAAGAAGATGAAACAGAGGTGTCTGTACTGCCAGTGGCAGCAGAGCAATCCAAGACTGGACATGGTGAGGCTATTAGTGAGCTGGAGCTTCTCCATAAGCACCAGAAGATGCATGGGGATGCTTTTGATTACTTACTGGAGAGGCAGCTCAGCAGCTGAGCTTACACAGTAAGACCTTGCAGCCCTGAAGAGAAGCTCAGACACTAGACCAGGGTTTTCCAGTTTCTCAGTCCTTCTGCAGATTATCTCTGCAGCCTGTATAGCTGAATTACATTTATAGAGCATTGTTTCCATTAGTGTTATAATTTTAATTGCCAGTTAATTTTTCTGTGTACAGATATTATATGGGATGAGATTGATTTATCTGTGTTAACATAAAAGTAAACCATGAGCCATTTTATTTGCAACGTGGTTAACTGTGGTATTCATGGCAGCTCCTCAGAATATTTTTGATGAGTTCTTTAAGTACGTGTAATACTGAAAACACATTCCCATTCAATAGGACAGATATAAGGCGTTAAGCCCAACATAACAAATGGCTTCTAGAAAAATTCCATAAACATTAAGCGTATTTATCTCATAGCATTAAGCTTGGTCAAGTATGAACCTTATGGTATTGTGGTGTAAGAGGCATCTTGTTTGCTTTTATTTACCTTCTCTGTAGTAAATGTATTTTGGTTAACCACAATGGTAAAATTAGGCAAGACATTTGTGTCAACAGATCCTTCTTCTTAACAAAGTAACATTCTTAGTTTCTAGGGCAGCGGATTGGATTCTGAGTAATAAGGTGTTTATAAGTCTTGTTGTAAATCTGAAACCATAAATATGTCTACTTTTCTGCTGTGTTTGAGGCACAATAAGTTCTGTTTTAAATTTGATGGTAGCAAGCATGTTGGTTTTTCAGTTCTGATGGCTGTTGATTTAACAGTTGCCAGCACCTCCTGCCAAGCTTTTGACCTAAGTAATGCTCTCTGGTGATATCATTAACAGTGCCTAGAATTTACTAGTTGATGGTACCTGCTGGGAGGCAGTACAAGGCTTCATACATCCTTTGTTGTGTTGCAGATGAATTTAGAAACATCCAGTAAGAAACCGGTCCTTCTCCAGACCTGACCTCAACTTAGTCGTTTTGTGATAATAGATTCAACAAAGATTTGGGCCTTCTTAAGTTTTAGTCAGGACATCTGTTTGCTTTTTGAAATACAGTCCTTCGAATGCTCCTCCAACACTGTTAACAATTAAAGGATTCCAAGAACACTTCTTGCATTCTTCGGTTTCTGTAGGGTACTTCCCTCCCAGTGAGTATAACAGTTGTTCCCCTGAGGACAGCCTACTCACACTGGCAAAGGCAGCAGGTCAAGGGCCCTTGGTGTATTCTTTTCCTTTTGAATATGTTGATTATTATATGCTGAATTATTTCTCTTCTACACATTTCAAACAGCTATGTCACATTTACTGTGCTGCTATGAAAAATACGACATTATGCCCTTGTCTATAGGCACACATAGAAGTGGGTGTGCATGCCAGTTTTATGTGCTTCTTGAGAATGTAGGAATCTGCTTAGCTGAAGCAATATTTAGGTTCAACATATAATATTGAAAGTCGAATATGCACTTTCATGTTCAACGTTTACGGTATAAATTGTTTACAGTGTAAAATAAGAAAGGAAAGTAGCATTACAATGCTTATCATCCTCTATTATTGCTATCCTCATCTCAACATCAACAGCTAGGACACAAAATCATGCTTTTTATTAAAGAAAGCACCATGTAACTGAGCAGAAAGACCTGTTATTTCGATATGTGTAAATGAAAGTTGGAAGAGATCCAAGTTCCTTAATCTTAGTGGACAGCTGCAATTGCAAAATCAAAAATCAGTGTGTCCTAGAGATGCCTCAAATTTGCTTGAGTATTTTTCTAAGAGTAAATCAAGGAACAACTTACTTAAGTAATACATTCCATTTAAAACATGTTTAAGTGCTTCTGTGGTGCTTGGAAAAAACGCCTACACTCACAAAGTCCTGGACACTTTTCTAGTTTCTCTGTAATCAGTTTGCATCCTATTTATCATGCATCAGGTTTCACAGTTTCCCTAGACAGTTTGAATACTGTTATTTAGCAATTTGAAGCTCTCACTTTCACACTAGACATCCTTTAGTAACAGTTGCTGAACACTGTAAGAAGTTGACCAGGAGAAATTAAGTTCATGAGCAAGCAGAGCAAGGCATTAGAAGATGTCATGTCTTCTTTAATGTTAAACTCAATATATTATTTTGATAAGGTGCTAAAAGGGCTTCATAATGAACATTGCAAATTTGTATGCATATATATATGCAGATGCATATGTGTATTATAAATATATATACATATATCACACTTCCAATTCTTTGAAACGCTGGTGAATCTGAGAGTAACCTTAAGCTGTTCACAGGTTCATTAAAAAGTGCTACTTCAGCTTTCTAGGTTTCATCAAAGAACACTTCTCAGCAAAGGACAGGAGAGGAAAATATTCTTTGTGAAGTTTGCACACTTCTATCTCTTTTGCAAAAATTGCAGATGTAGGGCTTTCTAGAAGTGCTTGAAAAGGTCTTCCTTTTGCAGGACATGGATGAACTTCGGGCATTTAACCTGAAGTTTTAATGCAGGAATAGCATCAAGGCTTTGTGCTATCTCATCAGTCTCACAACCTCATCTCCAAGACCATGGTGCTTTTGCTAAAGAGAAATCCTTTGGGACCAAGCAAGGATTTTCAGCCAACAATTACTTCCAACTTCTTCCAAAAGAGGACATTTGTGCATTGAAGATCTGTATCAGTCACATCTCAGCTGCTGCTGCAAGACCAGCAAGGTGAGAAAACATTTTCACATCTTAGTGGTCCTTTCTGACAATTTATAAGTGGAGGACAGATGTGTGCTTAACTGTTACATCACCAGGAGACTGATTTGTAGGATCTTCTCTGCTTTCAGATTCAGAAGCAACATTTCAAAGATAGGAAGCGAAGATACTAAAGTACAAACATAATGAACCACTGCAAAATAAATAAATAGAGGACAAAGTTTTTGCAACTGCAGATGTTGCCTTTTCTCCCTCTTTAGAGATTTTTTCTCTCTCCATCAGTGTCAGGTCCTGTATACTCCAGACCCTAAATGTGTCAAGGTGCAGAGTAATCTTATTCCAAGGGCAGATGCATTTTTGATCCTCAGGGCTTATTGGGTGCTAATGTGTGACCCGTTGTGAGAGTGAATATAGCTGCTTATTGATGTTCATGGGAGTTACTCCACTAGTTTAATGCTTGGACTGCTTAGATTTAAAACTGAAAGACCAGACTCGAGTTCAACCAGACTAGCTTGTTATATATCATAGTTGCTCGGCATTCAATTGAATGTTAAAAGACACAGAGCTAATGTCTGTAATTTAAAACTGTATCTTTAACTCCGCGTCTACAGTAAGCCATACACTGGACAGCATGTTGCAGAAAAATTGACAAGTCTTGGACCAGAAGATGTGGAACTCCAGTAAAACACTGCATGGGAAGGAAAAAGAAAAGGCATGAAGTGAGACTTGATGGCAACAATACTTATAATATCCTAAGAAAATAACAGGTGTAAAGAGATACCCTAAAGCATGAAGCTAGTTGAAGGCAATAGGATAAAAGCAGAAAGCACAGTAAAAACAAAAGAGAGAAATTATTTTACAAAATTTTGGCTGAACAGAAAGCATTCTTAGATTATCTTGTCAAACAGAACAAAAAACTGAATGGGTATTTGGGCTGAGGTTTCACCTAATGCAATAAAATGCCTTAGGTGTCATGAGTCAGAAGGAGTAATTCTGACTGATGTATCTATGAGTCAATTTTTCATCAGGTAGCTGCTAGAACAAGAATTTTTCACATGAAAATGTATTTTTGTGCTGATCTAAACAAACTGAAAGCATTTTCATTTGTTTTTCATGAGCAACACAGATGTTGTTTGGCAACTTCCATACAAAGCACCACAGATAAAAACCGTAACTGCACAGAGGAAATGGATGAAGTCTATTTTTTCAGCAGAACCAAAGATCTCCAAAGCTTTATACAGCCTTTGCCAGGAAATGAGGAGAGATTAAATGAGGCTGGGGTCTCTGTGTTTGTGTAGTTTTATCCATCTCACATGGAAACCAAAGAAAAAGCCTCTGGAGATTTCTTTCTCATGCTGGAAGCTCCAGTAGGCAGGAAAGTACATTCTTTTAAATCCATTGAACAATTTAAGTTTATTCAGTTGTACTGCATGTGTATTTTCTCCAGATGTAAATCAGTAATGGAAAAGCTAATATCAGATGCAATGAATATGTAGCCTGCATGCAAACTGCAGCATAGAAACTTCCAATTTTTGATGGTTAAAAGCTGTAATCCTTGAACCAAATACTTTGTTTCCACAGAATTTAAGGAGTTTGTACATATGTATCATGTCATTTGTTCACCCAGAACATAAATTGCACATTATTAGCCATAAATTAATTCTGGAGTGAACTTACTTCTGCCTTCCTTTCTGCTCCCGACTTATACACATGTACTCTCTATAAACCTAAAGAGATGTAACACGGCAGTTAAATTAAAGGCTGTAATCATATACTACATGGTTGAGGGCCAGCCCTCTCTCAAGCACTATCACTGAATAACATTCGTTTTCTTAACTACATCGTTGTAATATCTCAATAGATAATGCATAAATTTTTCAGCCTCTTTGGCTTTTAAGCCTTTGAATACAGCAATTCTATGATTCTATGATTCTATGAATGTCTCCCTTTAGAATCTCATAGACAAGCTATGTACGTATTTAGCTGTTTTATCTTTCCTTATAAACTCAGTTCTTTAATAATTGTTTTGCTGTGTTCTGAATCCCTTCCTATTTGGGGCAACCATTCTTATTGCAAGTTGCTCAAAACCAAATGTATTTTTTGAGGTTTCTTCACTATTACTTAACGCTCATCTGTTTGTAATTAAATTTATTTCTTGCTACCATATTGCACTGAACAGTCATGACAAATGTTTTATCTGTGTCACTTCCAAAACTGTTTTCCACATCTCTCCATTCCTGTCTTTCTATACCTTTCTCCTTTTGTCCTCATTTGACAGTAATTAATTCCCCAGAATTTTACACTGCATGTTTCTAGTTATAACAGGAGAAGGGTGGTTTAAGATACTAGTAGAAGTTTCAAGATGTCTGGTCCAACTTTTCTGCTCTGTGGACAAAGAGTTGAGTAGGACTTCTTTTTTCACAAAATGGACCTGTGAACCTAAGTGCATTTCAACATTGCAAAATGCCTGTATGAACTGATATTAGGCTTGTTTAAATGCCATAGATAAAGTACCTTTTTCCTTGCCACATTTTCAATTTTGGTAAATATTTGAATTGTATTTTCTGTGTTCCCAGTTTATCTGGGATTTCACTGAATATGTTCCTAAGTACCTGCCAAACACCTGCGTAATATAAATATTAAATTAATATTAAAATAGCATGTTTCTGGGTTGGTTGATACCTGAGGGGCATATTGACAAAAGAAAAGACATTCCCAAATGTCTCTGCAGTATCTGAACAACAGTTTGTGCAATTAAAAATTTGTGGGAAATGCAGAGTCAACAGCAATGAGTGCTGTTCTTGTGCAGGGCAGTGAAATTACTAACATTCTCATGTAGCTTGCTGATAGTTACAGCACCTGTACTTTCTCCTTTTAAATAGCTACAGTGAGTGGGCTGGTTGTTCTTGGTGGCAACAACCGAGCCATTAATGCTGGCTTCCCATTATATCATTATATTAAGCTGGAAGATGCCCTTGGTACTTATTTAGAGGGTAACCTCCTGTCTACATCGATCAGCTGATGTGTGCAGTATGTGTGCCGGTGTACAGGACTATAAGGCTGCGAGTTGCTTATCAGCATTCAAAAAAAAAAAAAAAGACGAAATATTTTCTGATATTTTTGAGGGATACTTCTCAGTCAGACTTCCGAGCCTGTCTGCAGGCAGAAGCTGTGGTTGCATCGGTGTTCACCGGATTTCTTATATAAGAATTAGAGTTACCATATACATACTTTGAAGAATGGTATTGTAAGACTCCATAAATTGTTTGCAAAGGTTTCATCGACAGCGCCTGAAATTTGAAATGGCTGCTGCAGTGGTGAGTTGCAGGGTTGTGAGATACTTTCCCTGCTGTCAGACCAGACATAAATAAGCCATAAATAAACAGCTGCACAAGTCCCAAATAGCGTACTGAAATGTAAAATGTCACTATCTTTCTTTATGTCCTCCAAAGTTGGCATCAATTACTGCTTCCACAGTTGACCTTAAATGTTTTCTCTGTACTTATGCTAGTACAACAGTTTGCATGAGTGCGATAATTCCAGCACATCTTCATTTTCTACTTCTCTTAGCTAGCAGGTAAATGTGAGTGACTGTGCGTATAAAGGGTTAAGTTGAGACCAGGAGTAAGATGCATGCACACACAGACAGCTAAAGTACTTTGGGACCATAATCCATTGAAACACTGATTTCAGTTTTTAAGACTCTGAAAATGGATCTTGCCATTTGATTTTCGCAGCAGTTATTAAAAAATGCTGGACTTAACATGCACCTCAAAAGCTGTAGAACCGCCTTCACTAAATGTCTCAGAATAATACAATTTTTAACTTCTGCTGTTGCATGTGTTAAAGAAGCACACTGAAGACTCATATGATGAGATAAATAAGAATCTGCCACTGTGCTGAAAAATATCTGAAAAATATCTACTGGCGCTGTGCTGAAAAATATCTACTATATTCTTAGCTTCTTTCATTATCTGTGAGCTCACCTTGAGAATGTCTCTGTAAGTTCTTTCAAACCAGCATTCACTAGCACCATGGAACGAGGTTTTCATTTGCTCAGAAATTAAGTTGGCAGCTGTCAAATAAAGAGACTCTTACCTGCCTGAACCAATGCCTGGTTTTAAAACATGCCACTGTCTGTTGCTTCATTTGGATACATCACAAATTCTATGTTTTATAACTGACAGCCTAATTACTGTCTAGTGATTAGAGTTTGTCATAATAGACCGTCTCATGGATTGCTTTAGTTAGTGCTTTGCATGAACATTTCATAACTTAAGATCATAAAATGGCAAGCTAAATTAATTCACAGGCGTGAATGGACCTGAAAAGTTTAACCTCCACCACATTTTTCCAGCTGGTAATCTGTTCCCAGTAACTCTCTCTTGTTACAGCACATGTACATACTTTCAAAAGGAAAGGTTATATCACCAGCACCACTAGAACATAAAGTCTGTGCACACAGTGAACAACAGGTTTTATGCAGGCAGAATCCTCCTTCTCCCCTCTGGCCTTAAAAATACTTTTTTGTTTCAAATTGCATAACTCTTTCGGCAGTTACAGATGTGCCAGGAGTCTGGCTTTGGCTGGGATGGGTTTTCTTTGTATCGGTTACAGAGATCCCTGCCAATGTCTCAGCTCTTCTGGCCCCAGAGGGCTGTTGTTCTCCGAGTGCAGCAGCGCTGCTCTTGGCTGCATGTTGCCCTTCTTACTTGGGCTTTGCAGGTGGCCTCAGTCATGCAGCCCTCTGCTTTTGGCTGCTCCCATGTCTCAGTGCTGCAGGGGCATGCAGGAGAATATAAATCCCTTGGGATGATGAAGGTTAGAGAATGGGTCCTGTGATGTTTCGCCGTCGGTTTTGCCACCAGGAAAGTTGATTCTAAAATTCTATGATGACATCTGGACTGTTCTACAGTGCTGTAGAGAAAGCAAGGAATGGGCCTAAAACTCTCTCCGGTCTCTTATGTGTCCTGATGAGTCCAGTCAGTGTTCACCCATCTGGGCACCTCAGATCCAGGATGGCCTGATCAAGGCATTTGATCCCACCAGGTGAGATCAGCAGGTCTAGAGTTGGACCTGTAGGTTGGCAGTAGGACAGTGTATGTTTAAAACCATTTCTTTTTCAAACTGTCATTATTAGACTTCCAGACAAACAACCAGCTTCTAATCAAGGAACGCAAATCCCTGCGACTCTCTGTCACAAGAACGCAAGTTCAGGGACATTATTCTGCTTCCTGGCAAAATTGTGAAGGAATCATTTGGCCTTGCTGCTGTAGTAATTGGTCACCTTTTCACACAGCTGTAAGGATTTGTCAGTCTGACAACTAAATAGGACCGAACAGGTAGACTGATTTTTTGGCTCTCTGTTGTGTTTTCATCTTTCTAAAATCTTATAAAATTGCAGAACCAGCAAACAAATATCAGAACTTGAACCTCTGCCCTACTTTTTTTCTGGCTCCACCATTCTGACATTTGTCTCTAGGGAGTGTTTACAAATGGTGTAAAAATGATCCAGGCTGTCAACACATCAAAAAGCAAACAGAGCAATAAAGGTTGGGTTATTTTTATTTGTTTTGTTCAGTATGCTTCATAAACAGAGAGCTAGCTGGGTATTGAAATGGCATACAACCCTGTTATGTGAATATTACTTAAATACAACCTCCAAGTTCAGATTGCAAAGTGACTGGTAGGGAATTAA
The DNA here is from genome assembly GCA_016647715.1 of Pavo muticus. Lineage (NCBI taxonomy): Eukaryota > Metazoa > Chordata > Aves > Galliformes > Phasianidae > Pavo > Pavo muticus. Next base: position 596,010 of record JACDJE010000200.1, on the reverse strand, counting down.
AACATTATTAAATCACAGGTATTTGGACAGCTTTCCATTCTTCCTGAGAATGTTAACTGGAATCATAAGAGTGGTGTATTTTAGCATGAATGATTAATGATAGCAGAAATGTGTTCTGTCTCCTTCACCGCTATTATCATTTATCTTGAAGTTTGAGAACAAGAAAAACACCCTGTGCAAAATACTGCTTATCCTGTATGTCCTGTAGTCTGGCATAGATGGAACCATGTCACTATTCAGAACCAAGGCTGTCAGGGATTCAAAGTATGCTGAAAACTGGAGTGGATCTGGCAAAACTGAGATGTTTTCAGATGCTCAACAGATATGGACAAGGAACAGATCCTTCCCCTATTAGAGGAAAGGAGAGAGTAGGAAATCATAGGATTTTCCATCAGGTATGGCTACAGAAGTAAAGATGTGCTGCAATGAAACTGTGCAGTTTAAATTCCCTCCCTGTTTGCATTAAAAGTTTCAGGCAACCACTCAGAAAGCTAAAAGAAAAGATGAGAGAACAGCTCACAAAGATACTCTAAAAACTGTTCGGCCAAGCCTTTAGTAATCATTTAAAAAATAATGAGCATATTCAAAGGAAACTAGAATCTATGTGTGATGAAATATTTGACGTTTTTCTTCACACATGACACTCTAACATGGAACACAGATAGAACTTTCTACTGCATCTTCTTCCCACAGTTTCCATCCTAAGGAATATTCCATCAAAATCAGCATTGCATTTTATGTCAAAAAGTATTACACAACATAATCATTTTCCTTTTAGCCATGACTCAATCAATGATCACTCCAGACTGTCCTCATCACATCATAACTTTTTCCACTCAATTTACCTCTTAGGGTGGATGGAAGAGATTTATATCCGCCTTAAAACAAAGAAAATGTAATCATTCTTGAAACAGATCATTCCACCTATGTGTCTTCAGTTTAGCAACCAAATGGCAATGTATTTCAATATTTACGACTACAGCTTGATGAGGTGGCAGCCAGAAGAACTGTAACTTTGGAAAGCTGGTTTTCCTTTAATTTTTTTTCGCCTTCATTTACTTATAGCTGTGAACACTAATAGCAGAAAAAAAAGTCTATGAAATCTCACTTGAAGATTCCTGGGACGTAGGCTATGAAAAGATGGGTCAGTGGTTTTTAAATAAACCGACTGAAGCAGATATTAAATATAAGTCTTATTTAAGCAGTCCTATGGGAGATCACTTAGTCTAAGTACTTGAGAGCTCGTGGGAAATAGCCAGTACGTCTTCCCTAAAGATCTTATATTCACCTCCTCCTCTATATGTGATTACACATAGCCTGGATCCAGCAGGTAGAGACAGTCATTAAAAGCAGTACTTCTGTTTGGCTTTCATGATTAAGTGATGGAGAGGGAAAAGCCCTGAACTTCAGGTTGCTTGTAGAATTGCACTGGTCTGTGCAAAATGAATCAATCTCTGTTTTTTTTCCTAGAGGACAAAAACATATTTCACTGTAAAACGCTAGATTGCTAAGAGCACTAATTACCCGTTCGGTTAGCAACTTCTGTCAAAAAGTCAAGAATTAAAGAAACACCCTGTGCTGGGTTTTGAGCTTGGTAACAGCAGTGTAAATTATGTTAAAGTATAACTCTGTGTTTACAACAGAAAATCTGTGCATTTGATTGATACTGATATTATATATATCGATTTCTTGTCGCCATGGCCTTTAATCACAAAAATGTCTGGCCATGCTGATTTGTAGGAAACTTGCACTCTCTCTGCAGTTGTTATGTGGGTAAATACTGTGGTTTAAGTGCTAAAATGCACATAGTTGAAAAATAATTATCCATAGTGTTAGCCAAGAAAAACTTGGCAAGCCCTCTAATGCCATAGAGCTGGAAAGTTATAAAGCACCTTTATTTTTTATTTTTTTTAATAAGCAGAAATAGATAGAATACGTCAGTTAGAGACACATCTTCAGTTGGACTTAGTAAATTATTGTTTTATAAAAGAAACATTTGCTCCAAATTTTGAACAGAGTCAAACAATACTGTTTAAATTCCTTTATTCTGTGAATCTTCTCTCCAGGAAGGACATTTGCAGGAATAACTAAGAAAGCACACTTAGAGTAAAGATTACAAATGTTGAGGAAAATTTATTCCTAATCTATGCTAAATCAAGAAATTGACTTAATTCACTTAAGCAGAGGCAAGAACACCAGGCTTATGGTGTTCAAACACACATTCATACTAGTTACTTATAGATGAATACATGAGATAGATATTTGAACACTCGAAGAATAATGCTTCCTCTACTGCCCTCATTTAATAAATCAGGTAAAAAAAATTCAGATTAGAATCATTTCACAATTTTGGCATGATTTTGAACGGCTGCAGTACTGGTAATAACAATCAATTAACAACAACCTGGAAAATATAAAATGAAATGAAGTGTAAAATTCAGCTAGTAAACTGCAATTCTTTCCCCATTTTAGTAACTAGGAATCAAACACTCTAAATATTAAATTACTGCCATTTTTAAAGTGCAGCACTAATTTCTGAAGAGCAAACTGTATAATTACAGCGTTTTCACATGAATGAAAAAATCAATAATTACTTTTCTGTTTTGAAGGCATTAACAGAAGTGATTCAGTGACTTTGGACTACCACATGAAAAGCTTGTATGTGTTTTTTCTTTTTTTTTTTGTTTTGCTTTTGTTTTTGTTTTATGCATTTTGTACTTCATTGTACTGTAAGATAAATAGTGTTCATTCCTGGGCAAACTTAGCAAAAAAAAATATGTTTTGTACTTCATGCAAGAAAAGAGCTATTTTATCACTTTCTAATGCAGTGTGTCCAAACTTTGTTATCAGAGCATGAGTGCTTGCCTTAAGATGAACTTGCTATCAGCAACCTTATAAATGAGCAAATAAAAAACATGCGCTGATAAAAATGTGCTGAAAGCATTCCTTTTGTCAAAGGCAGTTTAAGTGCACCAACCTTACTGCTTTGTTTTACTTTAGAGTGACGCCATTTGCAGCCTACTCTTTTTTAATTTATGAAGTTTTTCTCTGTTGAAAAGGGCAAGAAAGACTTGCAAAGAGGTTAAAACTTTCAGGTTCAGGTGGTATCATTTTTTGGTAACAAAAATCAAGAACTATCCACTTATCATTCCCATCCAGGAAAGCATAAGAAAATTGAAATATTTAAAATATTGTCAGTTGGCTTGTTGGTGCATGAGAGAAAATACTCCAACAATCCGGTATTGAGCAAGGACCCAACAGAGGCCTGGGAAGACTCAAGAGTTTTGGTGACAGACACTGGAGATCTGTTATCTTCAAATGAAGTGTTTTTGGGCCATTCCAACCTGAATCTATGAATCCAGGTCTTTTGGTTAAGTGCAGAGGAGATCCAGATGTTGTTCTGGCAGCACAAACCTTCTCAAATTCCCTCCTCCATGTGCTCTAATGCTGGCTTAGATAGTGCACCTGTATGATCGAGAGGGAATTTCCTCCACTCCATTCCACCTCACCCCACTCATTTGCTTTCATGCTTGACCCATCTTGTTCTGCTGGAATTGCCAACAAAGGCTTACATCATGGAAGTGGTATTTTTTTTATCTTTGTGCAACCAAGAACTTAATTGAAGCTACTAATTCATTCTATATGCATCCTGGAACAACCACAAAATCCTGACATGATTTGCCCCTTTCCAGTTCAAGTCAGTGATCTAAAGCCAAACAGCTCTGTTTCTCAATGCTAATTCCATCATCCCGGAAAAATCATTTTTCTCCAGCTGTGTTACTGAGAAATGATTAAAGAACACAGAGGATAAACAAACAAATAAGTTTTTTTCTTCCAAATTAAACTGAGACAGTGCTTTGAAAGAGTTAAACTGAAATGTGCCACAAGAATTTGTTCAGCTCACTTCTCAGTTCTATACGTTTGCTCAGGAAATTTCATGGGCTTCTGCAGCTCAGCTGCTGCAGGGGCTGAATGGATCATAAATGCATGTCTCCAGCTTGGGCTCCTTCCTTTGGTGTCTGCTGCAAGTTATGAAGATGTGCTCACTCCCATCCCACATCTAGTGTTGTTCTGCTGTCTCTATTTTAATACTTACAAAGCATCGTCACCATTAATCTCCTTCTAATAAAAGAAGAAACAACTTAAAAAATTCATATCTGTTTTTAATTTTGAGCTGAATTTAGGAGGATGTGCAATGGAAGGCTTCAAAATGAAATTTTAAATTCTATTAGAAGAGAATTCAAAAACAAAAACACCAGAATGTTTCTCATGAAAAAAAAAAGCTTTTCTCATGAAGATCTATACTGTATGATCATGTTTCTGATTGTACAGATCAGTGCAGATCAGCAAGTGAAAATTACTTGTAAATTCCCCTTCTAACAGGGAAGAGGATCAGCTCCCATCCCTCGGATCCTGGAGGAGGAGCAGTGTCACTGAAGGGCAGATGAGGGAGAACTCTTGCTGAGATCCAAGCCCCCAGCAATGCTTACAACTTGAGGTGCCATCTCTGCAGCCCAATGCAGATTGCCCAAACTGATGTGTTGGTGCCCCAGGACCTTAGAGCAGTGATCAATGGAGATGTAGCCTAACTCTCCTCATTGTCCTGGTTTTACAATCACTGAGCATCATAAAAACCCACAGACTTTTTTAAAATCATATAAAGCACTTAAATAAATTAAGATGATCTTTTAAATAATTAACGTATGTGAATCCCATTGCCTGATGGAAAAATGTCACTCTACTTCTTCAGCACCCGTGAGTTGATATGACCCTACACCTACATCTGTCACTTGACACAGTCAGAAAAAATGGGGTCATTCAGAGGGTTGCTTTCCTGGGGCTGACTCTCCAGCTTTGAAAATAAACATCTCAGTTTTTTCTTGACATTTCATTTTGATAGTGACTCAAATGCACTTCAGCATTTGTCTAGCAACTGGAGATAACTGTGCTAGGGCGAAAGGGTCTCAGAGTGCCCTTCTGTTACACTTTGGGAGTTCCTGATGGGATTATTGCTGCCTCTTGATCTCCGAGCACAGAGGCTCTGATGGATCTGCCATTCTGTGAAGCATCATGCAGCACATCAGATACAGCCAATCTACATTCATTGAAGAGCTCAGCTGGAATAATATTTTCTTTTTGCATTTGTTCTGGCTATAAAACTTTTATATGGAAGCTTTACAAAAACAGGTAAACCTAATGCAATAACTTAAACACCTGTTTATCGTATATCTCAAATCATACAAAAGGAAAGAAAAGAAACTTAAAGAAATACACTAAGCCAGGTCTGTTGTTACCGTATAACTCTAAACTTTTGTGTACCATCAGATATTACTTGAAGTCTTCAAATCAAACTCTGCTATCCATATCTATCATGCTGTTTGTCAGAATGGCAGCCTTATCATATTAATATTTTTTTAACGGATAGGCTGCTGGCCTATCACTTGACTCCTATCCTGTAGGCAGCTTTTTGTCTGGATTTTACACTTTAATTTCTTCAACTACGTGGATTTCCAGGAATTTGAACTCTCAGCAGTCTGTCTTAATGTGCATCAGAGCTTTCCTGCCATTCCAATGCATTAAAAGAAGTTTTCAGGGAAAATGCCATGCTTATGCTGCCATGTACTGCAACTTGAAAAGTACAGGACACTTCCTGTACTGCTTCACTTTGATTATATCCTACTAATCAGACCATCACCTGGACTACGCTTTATTCTTCATCATCTCTGTTTGGAAGCTCATTTCGTATAAGAATGATAGATGAGATCTGAACTCACCTTGATATCCAGCCATTCCTAGCACAGGCTAAAAATGTTTGTTCCTTTCCCTTTCCATCTGCGCGATTCCAGCAATAATCATTCTGCAAGTGAAACAACAAGGTGCAGGATGCTTGGGGCTGAATTGCAAGCCATGGCTCTTATTTTGACGGCACAAATCAAGAATATACATGCTTATGAGAGTCTCCTTTTATTCTACTGACAGTGTAATTTTTATTAACAGCTTGCAGTTTGGTTTAACATAACAAGCATGCAGTGTGAGGTAAATGTATTCACAACGCTGGTAGGTGGGTTGGCACAGGATTTTCGGGTCCTGTAAGGTTATAACAAGGAGCAAATCTCTGAATTCGGTTGGGTTTTCATATGGATTTAAAATGTATTCAAAATACATGAATACACTGAAAGAGAGAGCAGCCTTCCTCAGGCCATTTGGCACTTCTAGATGTAATGAGAAACCAAAAGTGGAAAAGACAGTGAAATGTTCCTAGATTAAAAAAAAAAAAGTGCATTTTGGAGGTATGTGTAGGAATGGGAAATGTTCAGTGGTTATAGGGAGTACAATAAGTGTAAGTGACCATCCAGGCCAAGGCTCTGTACCATCAGATCCCTTCTACACTTTGGCTGCCTTTATTAGCTCCTTCTTGCTGAACACTCAGAATGTTTATTGCACCAAAAATTATTCTTCTTAGCCTTCTTTAATGTCAATATTAGGCTTTGGTATAAAATTGAATCAAAGGTGTTCTACCTGCCAAGAATTCAGTCCAGAGTTCTGGGTTTCTTCTGCAACAGCAGATAATTTTGCTCCCATCTAAAGCATATGCTCTACAATACATATTAGTTTCTTACACAGTAGAAATCCAGAGACGTGCAGTTAGGTCCTGGCAATAAAAACGTGAGTGCTGATTTTCAGACACTTGATTTCAAACTAAATTTATTAGGAAAGTTTGTATATCCAAGCAAGAAATGTGTGTATATCTGAGGCTGTGGAGTCTCTTTCTGTGGAGATATTCAAGACCCATCTGGATGCCTAACTTCCTATTGTAGGAAAGCTGCTTTAGCCGGGAGGTTGGACCCACTGGTCTCTTGAGGTCCCTTCCAACTCCTGCAGTTCTGTGATTCTGTGATCCTGAATTTGTGTATGGTTCCTATTTTTCTCCTGCTGCGAAGCCCAAGATCATTGTGCTGAACACCTTACGTTTTGAGAAGCGTGGATGCAGATTTAAACTTTGTGTCCAAAGTCTGCTTCTGTAATTAAACTGAATGTGAAAGTCTATCCATATTGGACTGACTGACTCTGATCTCACTGGGGCAGATTAGAAGGAACCGTACTAAAGTCAATGGAACAGACTGCGACCCTGTGACTTCTAAATCAATTGAATTTCACTTACTTCAATTGAGCTGATTTTGATTTTTCAGTGATTGAATGAGAACAGAGTTAGGCCTCATGTTAAAGGTATTATTTGCCTTTTGACTTTAGTAAAAATCTTGTATAGCAACACAGAAGTAGCATGAGAGTTTTCTGCCAAAAGTGCAGTTTCTTTAAAGCAAACACATGAAAAGTTTTGTATTTTCGCTGTATAGATATTTGTGCTGTCAGCTGAGAGAGAGGGGAAATATTCTGCAGCATTAAATCATATTTTACAGTTCAATCATCTGGAAGATTTCCATATGTCATATTTGCATTCACTTCCTATTTAATGTGATGCAGATTTTTTGCATGCGTAGATCTTGAAAGAAAATAACATATGGAGAAACCTACATAGTTATTTTGTTAAATGAAATGGTATGCTTTTGTTTAACAAAAGAATTTTAATGGGGAGAGTGCAAGACCCTGAAACAAGACAGAGTATCTTTAAATCAACTTTTTTTCGATTTTCATTGCCCAGCTTAAGCTGTGAAATAGTCAGAAAAAATGTGAAGGTTTTACATATTTAATTTAACACAGTGATTTACCAAATTCAGCAATCAGAATGAACGAAGAAGTACTGGAATACTTGACACTAAAGCTCAAATATCCCAGAATGCCCTTTTCTGGTTCCCGCACTGGTCTTGTAAATGCAAGTTACTTAAAATCCACTCAGAAATGCTTCCTGGTAATCAGCTGCCACAGATACAGTTGTAACCTAGAGTGATAATTGTTTTTCTGAGCATGGTTTACTCATATTTACAGTTGAAATGTTCAGTAGCACAGGTTTCTATTGAAGAAAGGAGGACTATTTTAGGGACAGCAGGAGGTTATAAGAGAAGAGCTCATGCAGAGTGGCCCTACTCAGAAGGACTTCTGATGGATGAAAAGCTGGATACGAGCCATCTGTCTACACTTGCAGTCCAGAAGGCCAACAGTATCCTGAGCTGCATCAACAGAGGGGTGGTAGCAAGGAGAGGGAGGGGATTGTCCCCCTCTGCTCTGCCCTCGTGAGGCCCCATCTGCAGTACTGTGTCCAGGTCTGGGGCCCCCAGGATAGGAAGGATATGAGGCTGTTGGAGTGGGTCCAGAGGAGAGCTCAGAGGTCTGGAGCATCTCTTCTATGAAGGAAGGTTGAGGGAGCCAGGCTTCTTCAGTCTGGAGAAAAGAAGGCTCCTGGGAGATCTCTTTGTGGCCTTCCAGCTCTCGAAGGCAGCTTAGAAACATGGAGATCAACATTTTACGCAGGCAACCCTGCCCACAGCAGTAGGTTGGAACTAGATGATCATTAAGGTCCCTTCCTACCTAAGCCACTCTATTAATTCAGGACAAAAAGACTGAATATGTGAATTTCAAAAAGAATTTTGGAGCCATATTCATAGAATCATAGAATTGCTCAGGTTGGAAAAGACCTTAAAGATCATCGAGTCCAACCACAACCTAACCATACTACCCTAACTCAAACAACCCTCCGCTAAATCATATCCCTGAGCACCACATCCAAACAGTTTTTAAACACATCCAGGGATGGTGACTCAACCACCTCCCTGGGGAGCCTATTCCAGTGCTTAACAACCCTTTCTGAAAAGAAGTTTTTTCTGATATGCAACCTAAACCTCCCCTGGCACAACTTGAGGCCATTTCCCCTCATCCTGTCACCTGTCACTAGTGAGAAGAGACCAACCCCGCTCTCGTTGTAAGCACCTTTCAGCCCCTGGTTAGAACTATATAATTCCACTGGATTGTGTAAATAAAAATTTAGTCCAAATGTAGTTTTGTAAATGTTGAGGCATTTTGAACTGAGGGAGCTATTGTAGAGCCATGCGGTTATAAACAAAACATACAAAATGAAATGTAGAACTGTTGTAATAAAAATTGCTACAAACAAGTTGGCTTTATAATTCAACCTTCACATTCAGATATGGTGGAAATAAGCGCACCTCCTATGGAAATGTCTGAGTGGCATCCAGTATGGTTCAAAGAGTGAAAGCTGAGTAGAAAAAGAAAGAAAGAATTCTAGTTCTCTCTTCCTGCCTTCATGAGGAAAACTTGCATTTTTTGGCTTGATTCCCTGTACGTTAATGGAAGAGATTTGGAAGTACACCAGTATCCTCTCAAGATGGTTCAACCCCCTTATAATTACTTATTTTATTATCATGAATCTTGACAGAATAACAGTCAAATGTCTGTGTACTTCTAAGAATCCAAGCGTATGTGTATTCAGCACCCTTGTCTCTTAGTCATACTAAGTACTTCATCTTCCAAGAATGGTGCACTAATTTCCTGCTTAGTAGTTAGTCAAAAAGGCTGCCTTTCACTAATGAGAATGTTGCCCCTACAAGCAAAATATGTTGAAGTACTTAGAGGTGAGTATGACTGAATATGTTAGATGGTCATCCTACCAGACTCTAGAGAATGGCACCTCCAGGTAGACACAGTCTTTACTGACAAAAGGCAGACAAGTGGGGACAAAGACAAGCTTCAAAGGCACTATTATACTTGATACAACAAAGCAAAAATACTTGAACACCCATTACTCTTCCTTAAACATCAGTAACTGTTCAGTGTTCTTGACAGTTTGACTAGTAACCGTCTAATGCAAAGTGATTACCTCACTGGGAACGTAGCACATCACGTGTGGCTCAGAGGCAAGCCTGATGACTCTGTCCCTGTGAACCTTGAGCCTTTGTCAGGTAACATACACCTGTAGGTCCTGGGGAAGACTGCACTGAGTGGGGTTATTTTGTCAGGGTCCTCATGTATAGTAATTTCCTGATCCATCTTCAGCTTCATGGTGTAAATACAGCCTATGTAAATGTATGTTCAGGGCATTCAGGAGAAGGTGTTTCTCTTCTGTTTTGAAAGGGCTTCCCAAATTTTCATTTTGAAGCTCTGTTTCAAGCAAAATTTTTCTTTACAGTCATCAAAATGTGGTTTTGATCTATGTCAGTCAGCCAGTTGCTGTTAATCAGTCCATGCTGACTGGGAAATGTTTGGAAGAACAGTTCATGATCTGAATAAAACTGGCCTCAGTTTAAAATTTGCAGTGAAGTCCGAGGTAATTTCCTTCTAAATGTTTCATATGAAGTTTAAATTTCAAAGCCATCTCCTTAGCATCATTATTTATTTTTGTACGGTTGTATCAGTGAAAAGTCACGTAGCAGTGTAGGCACAAACTTTAAAAGTTAGGCTTTTATCTAGGCAGTGCTGTCTGCTACCTTTACTGGTTTCACTGTCAATTACAAGCATTTACTTGGCACTGCCTGCTACTTTTGATATGATGTGGTCTTCACTCCCTTCCCATATTCTGCAGACAAGCAGCTAATCAGTCTGACCATTTGCTGAGTGAGCTGACAACTGCAAGAACCAGATGTTAAGTTCTAGAATTTGTTTTTCCAGTGGGGTCATGTAGGTTTCTGATTTGTTTCCTAGCTAGCCTGTTCAAAAGTCTTTTATCTGACTTCTTGGCTGATTTCCATCAAAACGATGGAGCATTTATAAGTCTTAGTTTCCCCATAAGCAACATCTCTAACTGCAGTTTCTAGAAGTCCCCTGTGTAAGGATGTGATGGTTTTATTTTCCTTGTGAAAGCTGTGAACAAGGTGCAGGCTTTGTTATTTCCGATACAATATTCATACCTTCTTTATAACAACTCGAAAGAACATACTGTAAAGCTTCATTCACAGAATCAATGTTTCAGATTTATCAGAACAGGACTTACATTCTGATATCTGTACAATTGCAAAAGCTATCTCTGTTGGGTGGAGAACAAGTTTGTTTTGGGTGGAGCGAATCCGTCCAAGTCTCCATGCAGAGCGCGGAAGACATGAAAAACCAGCATAGCAATCATAATGATAACGGACAGTCACTCTGAAAAGACCAGAAAAAATAGTTAACTCCATGCATATTCCTAGTAACGATTGTTGTTCTTTCCTTATTTTTATCCAGAGATTAATTTTAAATCGCAGAAACTAGCAGGGAATATACTTGAACCTTTGAAAATCATATTTTCCAGGCTGCACATATTTTGCTTTTGCATGAAAGAAAACAAGAAACTATTTGTCAGTATTTTTTTTCTCAGTAACTGTCTAACAGAACTGGAAGTATACCTACAAAATACTCCTGCCTCTTCAGTAAATTTGCTTCTCCTAAGCTTTGATTTGAATTAAAATTTTCTATTCAGCAGTTCTGGTTCTAATGATCTTTTACAGTGCTTTTCAAGCCTTGATCATTGTATGTGTCTTCAGGCACTACCTTCAAGATGTTTTCTACTTCAGCTTAAAATGGCTGTTCTTCCACTGTACATTTCTCGTCATCTAGAATTCAAGTGGTTTGGATGGCTAATATGAAAGATTTTCTGTAAGCCCACCATTCCTAAAGAAATGTGTTAAGTGAACACAAAATATCCTTAAAGGTCTTGTAGAAGGAGACTAAAGGTATGGAGCATTTGGCATAGCTTTCCTTACAGCAATATGATGATAATATCACAGTGTCTAAGCAGTTCCCACAATGTGTGAATAGTTCCCTCTAAAAAAAGTGATCATGTGAATTCAGCAGTTAAAATACAAATCCTTGGCTCAGAGAGCCCATGATCTCCCAGCTGCCATCAGCAGACAAGGTGAAGAACCCTTTTAGCAATTAACCTTTTCATAAAACCCTTTCCCACTGCTGTATTTTACTGGTTTGTCTCAGAGATGATTTGGTCTGAATCAATCCAATCAGATGGATGTTAAACTTTTTGGCTTGTAAATATTGTCATTTTTTACCTCTATTTGCAACACTGGGCTACCAAACTCATAATTTGAGACCAGTCAGTATGACTATAGGTAATCTCTTTTGTCATGATAAATACTACATTTACCAGTTTAACAAACTGATCTACAAATACTAAGACAAATCCTCTGCTTTCAATTCATTTAAAATCAATATTTGTGTCATACTTTAGCAGTGTGGACGCTGTTACACAAAGCTCAAAAGACAGTAGAGAGCATAAAGCCCAAAGAGATGAATTCTGCCCTGTCACAATAACCAGAATTTATTCTCTATTCTGAGGACTAAGCTACCACTTCACCTGAGTAAACGTGACAACACCTGGTAGTATTATATATTCCAAAGGACATTTTCATATGGCAAGGTTGTCTTCCCCAGGAGTACCATAAGCTGAACTCCTTTCTTGGCACAGGTTCATATGTATGTATCATGAATTCCTTAGCCTTGTTAAAGATTGTTATTTTTCCACATTCCTGACTACTGTAAACCTGCTCTTAAAGCAGTATCACTGGTAGGGTTGAATAACATGCTTGAAAGGATTGTCATCTCTCTAGGGACGAAAAGCATTTGAAGGGAAAGAGAAGATAAGTGATTAAAGCTTTGACTAATGGGTACAGAATCCAAAATTATAATTTCAGCTGCTTTATTTTGAAATATCTGGCAATAATTAATGAGCCAAATAAAAAATACAGCATCATTTCAAGCAAGAAGGCACTGTGTAGACAAACACAAGAAAGATTCTGAATGACTGAGATACTGGCAATGTATCAGATTCTGGTAATGTTCTGATACAGGTCAAGAAGTTAAGACATTTCCCAAACAACTTTTTGTTTCACTCTCGAGTACCAGAAATGACTTTTGACCACATTTTGCTGAAACAAAATTCATGGAAAACAGCTTTTCTCTCTCAGAAAGCTAACTGCTGAAGGGGATCTGTAATGCCATTGGCCAGCAGGAACCTCAGTTTGCTTTCTGTGGAAGATTACTGTCCTGCTGTGGGTGGGCAGGATGGCTTCCAGAGAATTAGTTCTTTAGATTTCAGGCAATTTTCATCTCTTTTTTTAACCCATGTTTACTCCTCCTGCACAGAAAATCAGCGACTACATTTGAAACATTTGGTTTCAAATGAAGTTTAGATGAGGTTCTGGGATCCTACCATCTCAGATGGCAGCTTGATCGTATGTACAATACAAACTTGTTATGTGGGCCAGCACACTCATAAGACTACTCTTTCCAAACATGCTGTTCTTTTCCCTTGTAATGGCAGGCATTTGGAAGGAAGATTATAGACATTTGATTTTAACAGTGAGTTGAGGTACCTCTATCCCCCATTTTTGATGTCAGACAGAAAATTCACACAGAACCTTGTATCCTATATGCTAACCATAGGCAACATCAGTGACAGGATGCTAACTTAAGGCTCATTCAGTCTGTTGCCTCTTCTTGACCATGTTTGAATAATTATCTTGTGTTACACAGAAAATGCCCGTTTCAGTCTTCCAGATTTCATTTCAGAGTAGTCACATGCAGCCCTACTGGTTCTAAACATAAGGGCCTCTGCCATCTGATTTTCTTAAGCACTGAGAGTGGTACAGTCTGTGCTGGCAGGTCTCTGTGACAGCAGCCATACCGAGCATGGAAAACATGGCTAAGTCTTGCTTTTATCATTGCAGCTGCATCTCTGCTTGGGGCTTTGCTGGCATATATTTTCTGTCTCCCTAGTACGATTTTTCACTCTCCAGCCTGCCCAATATACCAGAAAAATTTTGTAGTCTAGACCATACATTAACTTTCCCTATAGGTCCTTTGATATCAGAAATATGATACCATTAGTAGTATTCAAAAATTCTTCCTTTTGTTTGTTCAGTCACTAAGGTCAAGCCTACTGCAAATTGTACTCCAACTGAACACACCATCACAGAACTTCTTTCTTTGATTTTGTTGTTCTACAAATCATCAGAGAAGCTTTGAAGACTAAATAGCTTTCCACAGCTAAAGAAATGTTTTTGCAGCAGCCAATAGTAAAAATACCATGGAAAAGATATTAATATACTATATAAATTGAAGCAGATGTTGTCCATATACTCACTTTTGGGTACCAGACAGTTTGATTTACTAGTTAAATAGTTTGACTAAAGTGTTACAGCAAATTTGGTCAATACAAAAATCTGAGCTTTTCTGCACTTTGCTGTCTTTTAGACATCATGATGATATATGTGACTAGGCCTATGTTTACAATATCTTAATGACTAATTGATACTCCCTTAGGTCAGCATGACTCTTTATAGACTTCCCTCTATAAAGAGGGAAAAAAATTGCTATTTCTGTTCATCCCACGAAGAAGTATTCAGTATGACTCTACCAACTTAAATATGATGGATAAGGAAGGTTTCTATGGAAAGATCAAGATAGATTTGTGTTTTGTTATTGATTGTTTGTTTGTTTTAATATACAATTGGCCTGACTGCATTTTGAGTTTTAGTCATATTTCTTAGGAGCTATTTCTGTATGTTCCATGAGCTGGTTTGTACACAACCATCTTATTCCTCCTTTCTCAGTGTGGCTTATGCACAAATGCCTGCTGTTAGTCAGTGCTAAAGATACAGCTTAAATTATGTAAGCTACCTAGGAGACTTACTTCTGCTCCATGGATGCTGATAGATATATGCTCTCTTCCATTTCCCATTTTCAATAGCATTGCATGAGGAAGGACTGATTCTATATAACACACATAGACAGACTGGTATTATGTAACTATATTCATCTGCTGAAAGTAAATTCAAAGAATCTTGGTTCTAATTCAATTCTGGAGGTCATCAGAAATATAAAATAATTTCCCGAAGTATGAGATAGATAGAACAGAATCTCATAAGTCTGTAAAATAGCTACAAATCTTGTAAGAAAGCTCTTAAAAATGCAAGATATCCAGTAATACTATTTCCAAGCTGCTAGTTTTTGTGTACAAGGAACTCCCATAAGCTTGCAATCAGCATAACTATTAAGTTAGATTGAAACAGTAAGATTAGGAACAAGGAAAAGTTTCCATGAAAGACCGCAATGTATTTATCTTCTTTGTCTTTCATGAACTAAGAAAGCGATTGCCTCTGTCTTTTGTTTCCTTAAGAAGGAAAATTAATAGGAACATTCCAAAAGCTTAAATATTATTGCATTTGAGTTTGCTACTTAAGAGAGGAGAAATTTCAGTTTGCAGCTATTGACTTTCCTGAACTGATTTGTGCTACATCAGTAGAATTCTACAGTATAAACCTGAGAACCTTAAGACAAAAACAGAATACAAACTAGTTTTCTGAAATCTGTGACATCTATTCCTTGTTTTCTGATGATGAAGGAGTCTCAACAAATATGAAAATAGCAACCTTTGAATCTATGTCAGAATACTAGGAAGAACTTCTTTTCTCTCTTCTCTAAATTTCTCCCTTCTCCCTAAATAGTAATGATAACAATCAGAACATTTACACCTAGTGCCTTTTTCAGATTTGGATGTCAGATAAATAAAATCATATTGAATAAGCCTAATTTTACACCCCAAGTATGCCACTTTACATGGTGGCTTTTTGAACTCTGGTTTACCGAAAACTCTTCTTGTTAGAGAGAGAAAATAGTTATAGGAATCAGTCTTACAGTACTTCCTTAAAAAAAAAGAAACTTTACAAAATCCACAAAAATATGACTTTGAGTAGGTCACAAACATTTGTTAGTTGAAATATTAAGTAAGCCACCAAGGCTTTCCAGACCTGTTATGGCATTCTTCTTAATTAAATTTGATGATTCATCAGGTTATAATCCTAGTTATTTACGAAGAGCAAGATATGAATAATAGCCACCATGGTAACCATTTAGGTATAAAGCTGCCCTGTTTGTGACAATAGGAACTACAAAAAATATTCAAGTTTTCTTTGAGGGATTGGAGTATTCTGCATCTACTACAGTCAGCTGTTCTGTTGTACTAGCTTTTCCTTTATAAAGGCTTACAGTACTCTATGATACATCAAATGAAACAGTGGCTTCGAATTGTAACAGCAGATTTTGATAATGCAAAAACAACTTCTAAGCAGTAGTAGATGTGAGAAAAATTACTGTGATTTTTTCTTGTGTTAGACAGACAAACTGGAAGAAACTGCGTTAGTGGAAATGGAGCACTGGGAGATGTTAATGTGAGGAGCTGTGATCATGTAGTTACTTGCAGCAAGACTACTGAAAGCCAAGAGGATGACTGGAGGTGTTGGATTATACTCTGTGTCATAAAACTAAATGTCTGCAATCACTTTTTGGCTTGTAGTGCATAGTAGAACTTTCTTCTGAGGACTGTCTTCCTGGAAGTGAGTGCCCATGGATGACAAAAAAGAGCGCGAAGTCAGAGTTGTAATAGTTCTGTGAAAAATATTCTTTCATCAGTATCTGAATCTTTCAGTATGAAACAGGAAGACGCTGGTTTTACAGCACCGATGTTAGCTCCATTATTAACATCTTCTCTATGTTACTGACATTGACATTTTCTCTGAAGACTTCTGATTTATATTAATTATATATATAGGTATATATAAGTAGTTTGCTCCTTCCATTCCAGACCTGAAGAAGGGCTTGTGCATCTGGAATATAGACTGTTGTTGGTTTTTTTTCCCCCAAATTATCTTTAGGTTTGATTGAGAAAACACTGCTTCTCTCTATGAACTTTGCTTTATTAGCTAAGTTATGCCCACAGAGGACCAAAGCCCAGAGACGTGAAAGGTCTTTGCTTTAAATAAATGCCATGAGACCAAGCTTGCAGTGAGATAAATTAAATTCAGCATTCTTGCAAGAAATATCATACTTGCTTGTAAGATTCCGATCAGAAGACAAGCTGAATTTGCCTTTATAATCTCTTTAACCATCTTAGATACTTCCATTCATCACCGTGTATTTAAATTTCAAGCAATTGCACTGTTTAGCCAATAGCAGTGTAATTGTTTGCTTTCTTTTGGTATTTTCACGTGCCTCTCCTGACACTAAGCTCTTTCATAGTTTAAATTCATAGCTGAAGTTACAAAGCCTCTTTTATCCACTTATTCAATTATGCTGATATTGGATTGCTTATTTAGAGCAATAAAACTAATACTGCAGACCTTGAGACTCCATCTTGACTATCCTCGTGTCTACATTTTCACCATCTCAGAGCCCGTGATTCTTTCAAACACACTTTAAAAATTATAGCTTTTTGTATTGAGTTCCACGCACTGAACTTGATAGAAATAAGTTCTTAAGAGAATAAGTGGGAGGAGTTTGCACTGTAAATTTTTATGCATGCTTAAATAACTCCAGAGCTTTCTCCAAGCTAATGGCTAGTCTACAATCCTAAGAATGGTTGTTATTTATGATAAGAGTGTTATATAAATATAAGAGACAAATCAACTTTTTTCACATTTGATGTGAAGTTGTCAATATACGATCCTGCGCAAAGCAAGGTGATGCTTTGTTTTTCTGTTGCTGTGAAAAAAATTTCTCTGCATTCTGGCATGTTAGGAAGGCTGATATCAGAGGATGTGACAGTGGTAACATATACCCATATGAAGCAAATACATTTATTTTTTGTATCCTATTGACAACTACAAGAAAAGGATGGTGTATAGATGAAATCTAATTCAGTTTCCACCAATCCTATTATTGTTACTGGTAGAGAATCTTGATGAAACTCTACCTAACTCCTTCAGTAAATGCACTGTGCTAGAAATGGTTAAAATTAACAGTTTAATACCATGCCCACATTCAACTATCTTGGGAATGTTTGCGTGACCACATAAACACAACCGCAAAAGCATGGCATCCTTCACAGCTGCAAACTCATCCAGGAAATAGGATGTTTTTTAGGTTGTAAACTCATGCTACTTTCTCTTCAGTGGTTACATTTCTACCTGAATGGGACCCAGATCCAAACAGCAGATTTTTAGATGCAGATATCTAATTACAGTGTGAAGGCTTAGATCACTGAATCAGTGTGAAGGCTTCTAGAATAGCCAGAGAAGCTGAATGGTTCCATCCAGCTGGCCACAATTTGGTGGCAAATACCATGTAAGAAAATCCTTAGGTTTTCCTGTCAATCCAGAAGGGCAGCATCTCTCCAGCACTTTGTATTTGCCTAAGGTTGGGGCAGTGAATGATGAGAGTACCTAATCCAGTCTAAACATTGGTCTGTAAGAAACATCTGAAATAAAAAACTCATGAGTCAAAACAATAGCAAAGGTGAAACTCTTGTACAGCTTGTTGCAAAGAATTCTTTCCGTGTTCAAATCCAATCCCATATAAGTGAGGCAATCTCTCTAGTGATATTATGAGCAGATGGAGAAGTAGAAATTGCTGTTACAAGAGATGCAGGCAGTCTGTGAGCCATCATTAAAGACTGAGTTACTACAGCATCATGAAATGGTTTATGGCAGTTTAGTTTGCATATATTTAAGAGATGGGTAGGAAAACTTAGTTGATATTATGTTAAAGAAGCCATGGGATGTGACTAAAAACAGGTTCCTACAGAAGATTTACAGCAACTTCAATCTTCAACTTTCCTAAATAAATAAATCAAGCCTTAAAGAAAATGCAGTTGCTTGCATGGTAAACAGTGACTAAAGTACTCTCAATCATTCTGTTGTTTATTCTCCTGTGAAAATAACATACTATTGATGCATTTTCTGTTCTGTGTCTACTACTTAACAGGCTTCAGAATTACACATTTAAACCCCTCTGACATCATCTGAACATAAAACGAAACCACATACAATAGGAGCTTCTAAATAATTCTGCCCTCATATTTCAGATGAAATGTAGCTAAAGTTAAAAAGAAAACACCACTAACCTACAGAAAGATAATTAATTTTAAAAGTACAAGGAGCAAAACCTGACTTGATGGAACACATTTTGGTAGGAGGGACTCTGGGTTAACATTTTATACCTCTCAGATGCTCAGTGATATAGTATGAAGATAAGCTTAAAACAGAGTATCTCTCATTTCACTTAAAATATGAATTAATTTCTGAGATCACTTTATTCTTCAGTAGATCTGAGCAACAGTGCATTGCAGTTTCATACTTTTTGTCCTTGTCATTAAAGTGCCAAGAAAATTATTCTTTAAAAGTTTGGGAGAGCACAAAAAAATAAACAATGGTAATTTCACCTAGTAACTATTGTTTCTGAAAGAAATGCTCCACAAGATTAAATAGAAATAAAGAAAGAGAAGAAACAATATTTTGTCAAATAACAATTAAAACTCACTACTTCTAAGAGAAATTATGGAGACCTGTGAGACCTTCTTGAGCTCCTATAATATCATTCTTCTGTGCGTTTTTCTGATAAACTGAAACATCATCCTGAGTTTGTGCCAGGACTTTGTGTCAGATTCTGTCCTGGGAATATTTGTGGTGCCAGTTGTTTTTGAGAATTTACTTTTGGAGCTTGTGTGTGAATATGATACAGAAATATTCCAGTGTATGGGGAAATTTAAAATTACAATGGAACTAATTCAGAATGAAAAGAAAAAATAAAAAAAGAAGAAAGAATTGAATTATTGTTTCGATTCCTGAGACAGCCAGGATAGCAATAAACAGGAGGATAAAGTTACTCTACCTGTTTATTAGGTTAAGTACTCTGATCAAACATTACTAAAAATACAAGAGGCACTTTTCTTCTGATTTAGAGCACTGAACTCAGCTGAACTACTTCCATAAGGAATGTTATGTGCTTGTTAGCAAGTTACAGCCTTCACACAGACCAGACTTAATGATTCAGACTGTTGCAAATGCCATCATCTGACAGTGATTCAAAGGTGCTTGGCTGAGTGCAATGGGATACGTGAGAAATCAGAACAACCAGTAAACATGAGAGATGCTGGTTTTGGTTTTAGTCAGAAATTATCAATTCAAACTGGCCATTACTGCTCTATCTAGATCCCATGAAATAAATACAGTCTTTATTTATATCTGTGTGCTCTCTCAGATGAGAAACTTTCACACCTGTTAAAGTAATAGAATCATAGAATATTCTGAGTTGGAAGAGACCCACAAGGATCCCTGTGTCCAGAGCTGAAAGATCAAACTCAGACCACTATTCTTTCTGCTCAGCTTTCACTGCTCTCTCAGTGGGAGAGTCCATCACCTCTGCACTCTGCTGTTACTGCTAATAGTCCCTGTCAGGCTGAACCACTAAAAAAACTGGTAAATTTTCTACTTGTTTGCTTTGGCGATGTCACTGCTGCAACATCTCTCTAATCCTTGCAGACTTTCACTGACTGCAGAAACACATTGCTTCAGATTTGACATGTTAATTCCCATGGCTCAGCATAGAATTACATTGGTATCTATTACTGTTCCAACAGTTTCTTTCTCTGTCAGACATGGGTACACTATAACTTGTATAAAGTGTTAATAAATAGTCTAAAAAATTTGTTTGGAAACTTACATAAGGTGTTTTGGCTGCTCTTTCTCTTTCCTCAGATAAAAATTCATTCCTGACTTAATAAGAGTCCCTCCAAATTCATTAGTTAATTAATTACAGAGTGTTCAGAAAAAGGAGGATGGGTAGTTTATCTGTTCTTCCAGCATGTAAATACTTGGTCTTTGTAACTCCCATGTTAATAATAAAATAGAGATAAAAAACTGTGACTAAAGCATGCTTAATGTTGGAGAAAGGCCTACAAAATAAAAGTTGTTTTCCTGAAAAATTTCAAGGAAAACTGTAATTTTTTAATATAGAAAATAAATACTATGCCCTTCACTAATACCTGTGTTAGCACAACTACATTTCTGCAGACTGCAGAAGTTTCCAAGTTACATTAAAATAAAGTGATCCAGATTAAGCAGACTAGATTTCACAGTACAAAATTCCATGGACTTTGCTCTTCAGAGAAGACAGTTCAAAATCGAGATTTAAAAGGATCCTCACAAGGATTCATTTTTCCAAACACTGGCAAATTGCAGGCACTGTGATTCCTATGAGCATATACTGACCACAGGGGAAAGGTTTCAGGTACCTTAACCCTAACTTCTATTTTTATTTTTTTCATTACATATATATAAAAGAAGGGAGGGGGTATCTGATTTACTGATAGGCCCTTTGTTATACATGCAAAAAGTTGTTCCCAAGTCCTTGATGAATATCCATCCAAATACTGTATTTACACATGTCTGTGGAGAAGATACCTGCCTTGGACAAGGAGAAAAAGGCGACAACTGAGACTTGTATTAGTATGTCCCATTAAATTAGCTACAGTAGCTGGAAAAAAATAAAGAAGCCAAGTTCAGACACAGAAGTCATCCTTCAGGACTTTGGGAAGGCCTGTATTTGTATTTATTTTAACTCTCATTGCTGTGACGCACAACTTTGCCTACCATTTGCTTTATATCTCATCAGTAAATCTTGTGTTTATGAAGAAATAAGCACCATGAACCACTCTGACACTCTCTGCTTCCTTCATCTGAAGCAGTAGCATTATCTAAAATAAACGGGCTGTCTAGTTAAGGAAGGAGACATAATGACTGTTTTCGCAAGCCCGCCAGTAATTCTGTGAAGCTACCCCAAGGCGCGAAAGCAAGAGGGGAAGAGGAGGAGGGCTGTGGCTGGCGCTGCTGGAACAGACAGTGTCCAGTGAGATCCAGCTGTGTAAATGTGACAAACATGAAAGAGATATGAAGAGGTGAAGGTGAAAGTGTGTTTGTGCCAACAGAGAGAAAAAAGAATTGCTTGGCACAACTTGTGTTGAGACTGCAGGTTATAGCTTGTGTGCTGAAGGAGAAGCATGTGCATTCCCACATGCTTTTTGTTCTCAGCTGAGACACAGGGTGGCTTCACTTGAAGATGAGAACACACTGTACTCTGTGTGCATTGTCCTTTCCACATGACAAATGTTCGTATTCTCCTCAAAGGACCCAGTTCAGATCAGTAATCGTAGATCCTTCCATGACATTATACCCTCATTATATAAGAAGTGCTCAATGAGATTTTCATTAATTCTGAATTTAGAAATTAAACCATCCTCTGCTATAATTTTTCATGCTTATCACATCTCTTTTTTAGATCCTCCCAATAGTTTCTTACTATGATTATCTATCAGTACTCCTGGTAGGGAATGGGAATAGAAGGGCAGCTGTAATGTCTCCTCCAAAAAAAAAGGGGTAATAGGCACAGAGAATTGGTTAAATTTCCCTGCTCTGTGTCTTTTGGCCATATGCAGCTTTTTTCTTCCTGTTGTTAAGGCCCACTCTGCACTGGTAAAGGTCAAAGCCTGTTTGTCATCTTTTCTCTGCAATCATATTGCCTTTGTGAGCAAATTAATGTCTTAAAGCTTGTCATGTTTTCCAGCTGCTTTGCTGCATATGGACTGCAGGAAAAGGTGCTGGATGGAGCTCTTATAAAGCAGTCAGCCAGGACAGGCTAATTTCTACACTCATGCTAACAGCACAATTATGGACTGCACTGATGACCTCTTCCTTCCGTTTTTGTCAATCAATCAGCACTATTCTTGACCATACATGCACAAATAGTAGCACCTTTTTGGCCTTCCTTTGGTAATTTTATTACTACCTTTCTTGATAAGGATTTTTCCTGATTGTCTTCAAACTAAGGACAGGCACCCCACCCCCAGCCTGGACTCCTGCAAACTATCTCAACAAGAGAAAAGCAATTGTATAAGACAGTTTTCCAGATTTCTAGCAGAAACCTCAGTTCAGATCATTGCTTTTCAATAGTTGCAACAGAAGCAAAAAATAGACAACAGAAAAGCAGTTATGCCTTAGTCCTGCACCTTGGAAATCTAGTTCTTTGCTCTTCCTCCTGCAGGTTCCATCGCTCATCTCCCAGCGTGTAATGCATGTACTGAGGGCTAGTAAACAGCTGTCATTATTTTCCTGGTGAAATGACATAAATTAAAAGACAGATTTAGAAGACCTCTGTGATTCTTTTGCTGTAATCAAAAAAGAGAATGACAACTGATCCAAGTAAAATGGGTATTTAACTTGCTTTTCTCCTGTGCTGTTGGCCAGGTGCAAAGCTGGTGCTAATAGGCTTTAGGATACAAAGATACCCAATAATATAAGGCATTTTAACAGAACATTAAGGTCCTTGCATGCACGCTGCTCTCTTGTGTGAGAACACTGTCTAGTGCTAACTGTTTAGATTTCCTCAACTGCTATTTTGTTCCTCTTAGCAGACTGGTTTTAACATCTAAATACCAGACTTGTTGGCCAAGTAGAACTAAGATAGGAACTGCTTAACTCATTTCCAGCTGCAATTTACTCTTTTTGTATTAGCAACTATATTTAATGGGAAGATCAAGTCCTTTGGCTTTTCTGTTTTGTTTGGATTTACTCACTGATGATAACTTCTATTTATATGAGAAGTAGTTCCAAGTGGAGACTATTGAGTTTAGTCATTGTCCACCAGATCTTTGCTGAATATGTGTATTTGAGTTGTAAAATTTATAGTAATGCAGCAACAAGGTACAAATGCAGTAACTACCCAAAAATTCTAATGCCAGTGCTTACCAAACAGAAAAACTATGAACCACACATCAATACAGGAAAGCACAAAAAATCAGTTACTGAAGAAATGATAGCTCTTCTTTATCTGCTTCTTGTATTTCTTTGTCCTCTTCTACTCCACTAGTGAATCTGTGCCTAGCTTTCTTCCAGCTGGTCCAGTGCCCTCTCTAAGCCTGCAGCACGGATTTCTGAACAAAATGTCCAAGAGCATTACATTCATTCATACGGTCTCCTATTCCCTCCACTGCCATGATAGCTAGAGAAATCAGCAGAATGTTAGTAACTGAGTAAACACTGACAAAGGAAAACATTAATTCTGCAAATGAATGTTAAATAGCTCAGAAATAACTCACTGAGCAAAGCATTACTGTATGTCTGAATATAATTTGAATGTGGCTTCTCTCATCTCCTTTTAGAAGTTATAGCACTTTTGCAAATTATCTGTAACTTCTGTAACTAACTATGTGACCTGTCGTCCTAGGGCAGGTAACATATCTCTTTCTGAGCTGGTATGCTGGTACTATGCCCTATTTTCTTCCTCCCTTACTAATGGGAACAAAAGGTGAAGAGATTCTTCCTGTGCCCATTTCTACACCAGTTCTAATTTGACTTTGAATAGATTGTAGTTTGTTCTTGGCAAATAAATATAAAAATTAAAAGCTAGCCTCAAACAAGTGAAACTTATGGGTTCCTCTGGCACACATGCTCACCTCTATTGTGGAAAAATGCAAATCATATATTTCCTAAGTAACTGAAAGACTAGGATCCTGTACCCTGGATAAATTAGCTCTGCTGAACTGGTACAGTTGTACAGTACTGTACCTGCAGGCACAGTGCTCCTGCAATCTCTATGCTATGCTGCAAACAAGGAGAGACTTACCTAAAGAAGTTATCTAGTCATCTCTCCCAAAAGGTAAAGCCATAGAATCATAGACAAGGACAAGCCTTCAGGAGGCCTGCTTGTCCAACCCTCTGTTCAAAGCAGGGCCAGTTTTTTTTAGATTAAGTTTCTTGGGGCCTCGTGAATTTCCGTTTAAGTCAGACCCCAGCTTGGCTTAAAAAATTCCAGGAATGGAGAATCTATCATGCATGTTTCATACTCTTCCAGTAACCAATTGCCAGCATTGTTTTTAAAGACTCATTTTAAACCTGTAGTTGATGAGCTTCAGCATCTTGTCTTCTTTTAATCCTGATTTCTCATTCGGATTGGCTGGCAGTTGCTGTCATCATATAACCTTTTGATAACACCAACAAGACCAAGCTCCATGAATCTGTCACTGTATTATGTTTTTTGTGCTTCAAGTGCTTTTGTAACCTTGCTCTGAGCATTCTCTAATTTATCAACACACAGATAGCAACAACAGCAACTGTCTGGTTCTGGACAAGAAAACTGGACAGAATATTTCTAATCACAGTGCCAAATACAGAACTAATGGATGTATTTGCTAGTTACAGTCAGTGTTCCTCTTATTGTTTATATGAAGGCTGTATTAGCACTTTTGGAAATGGCATTTTAATGGGAGCTAATATCCAAGTTAGCTGTTTCCATGAATACTGATTTACTCTGTCCCAGGAAAGATGTTTATGTCCTGGAAGACTATTTCCACATGACTACTCATCAAGACATGATTCTGCAACTCTATGAATTTGTTTTCGACTTTCATATCAAATGATTCCATTACCCTAAATATCCCTATTCACTAATTACATTATGTACAGTATATGTTTTATCTGCAAACTTGGTCAGCAGAGATTTGATGTCTTCTTCCAGATCACTAAAAATATATTAATAATCTCAGAACCAAGAACAAAGTGTTCAGGGTAACACTAAAGAAAACAACATGTCGTTGATGACTCTCTTTTCGAATTTATTACTTAATCTTTTTGCTACAGGTCTATTTGGTATATTCAATATAGATATTTTTCTCCTTAATCAGAATGCCAGAGGGTACCAAAACAAAATATTTTACAATAGCTAAAATGTGTAACATTCATTTTAACTCAGTGTCCAGGCATACATGTCAGGGTTGAGACAAAATATGTGGGACTATCAGCTCTCCGCATATTACCTGCCTCTACAGTAAGCTTCTGATTATAAAAGATATGGATCACTCAGGCAGATTTTAAAAGCTGCTCACGGTTATATTGTATCATAGTAGACGAAGAGAAGATTAATTTCTTTTTTTTTTTTTTTTTTGTTTTGTTTTGTTTTGTTTTGTTTGCTTGATGTTTTCCTTAAAAGTTTATCTTAAATGAAGGAAAGGAAATATTTACAACTGCACTGGAACAATGGCCTGGAACTAAGGAAGGGAAAGTTTAGGTTAGGCTGAAGAAAGAGTTCTTAACTCAAATAGCCTTGGACTCTGAAACAAGTTGTTTGAGACAGCATCACTAAAGATTTCCATAAACTGTGCGAGACAATTTGTAGAATCATCCTGTAAAGAACATGATCTTGTATATGTCAAATGCCAGGCAGTCTTCACCTTCTTGCATTACTTCCCTTTCTCCAAAACTTTATTGGTAAGACAAAGAGGTATCTAAAATTGAAGAAAACTTAAGAGCCTTACCTATGCAGGAAGAGATTTTGACCGCAGTATAGCTCCCGTTGAGAATGACAGCTCAGGGAAAGAAATCCAGGTTTTTGTTGATTGTAGTTAAATAGGATAATTTTGTTGCTGAATTCTTGGAGGTCTGGCCTATACATCACATGCCCCAGAAAGCATCCTAAGGAAATTTTACCATTTTGAATTGCTAGCACAACAAAGATAATATGAAAGGACGAGGAAAATGAAGGAGAGAGATTCAGTGTGTTCTCAGAAGTGACAAGAGGCAGAAGTCCTGACTTTATTTTTACCAATTCTCTGCTAAACATAATATACCAAAGTATGGAAATATTCAAATTGCTGCGGTACTGAATTCCATCTACCTACTCAAATAAATGGGTACTATTTACTTAGTGAACTAATCAAGTTTTCTACTGAAGCCAGAATTTAGACACGCTCTGTGGAATGAAACACAACTTTGTTAGTTACACCATATAAAATAAGCCAGGACAGCACTTGTCTGGATGCAAGTCCATTTTATATAGTGGAAATGCTTCAAATTTACTCTGGCAGATAAGTGTTCAGACTAGTCTGCTTGCTGAAATCTGAAGTTATCAGTTTCCATATTATGAGCATTTAATTCTTCTTTCTTGTCATATTCATTTAAAAAAAAAATGAAGTTCTCTTCCAGACAAAAATATCTCAATGCTGAAGAGAAAGTATTTTGTAGAATAAGATAACTTTAAGGTACTAGTAATTTCCCTGACTGTAGAGTCACAGTGACGATATTTGGCCTGCTTTGTGCAGGACCTGCTATCAGCAGTGCCAAAAGTATGAATTCCCTGAAGCTGCACTCTCTTTTGCGACTGTGACACATGTCCAGGACTGAAGAAAGAGTAAAACTAGTCCCCCTAGTGTACTGTTGTTGTAAAATATTTAAATCTTTAATCTGCTGAAGTTTGTCTGTCAGTTTGTTGGTAAATCTTCACCATCTTCCCTATGTTTTTAACATGCTGAGTATAATTCTTGATGGAAGACACTTACTTTTCATCGCTGTTATACTTAGAAGTATAGGTTTGTGGGATCAAAAATAATTCCACCTGATAATACAGTACTTGCAGAATGCAAGATAAGAGCTGATACTATTATGCTCCTGTTTATCAAAGCTTGTAAGAACTACACTATTTTTAGTGGATATTAAAATTTGTATTTTTATTATAAAATTAAAAATTAAAATTAATTTTCTGTACATCAATCCATTTTTATTATATATTTATGGATAGTATTTAAATTCCTTTAGAAAACGTAATTTTAGATTAAAAAAACTCAGATCAGATAGACAATAGTTATTTGAAAGAGTCCTTAATCAAAGCTGTGTTCTGGGAGACACTTGTAAAATAATTCACAGTTAATATTAGTTTGGTATTTTTACTGTGTTTGAAAACTTACTGCCTTAATTGTAACAGATTATTATGTTGTACTCTGAGCATCAAATAATGGAGTTGTTGAACGCAATGCTGTAGAACTTCAATGACTTCTCACCAGAGAGCCTCACTGTGCCTTAGAGGGAAACAGTACAGCAAATGTAAATGAACCAGTAGAAAATCTGCCTCAAATTTCCACGTGGAAGTTTACAAGAGGATGCTGAGCAAGGGAAGTTTGCTCTACAAAGGCCACATGCAGCATTAGTATTTCAGAGGAGAATATTTAGCATTTAAGTGGAGCATAGCTGCCTCTAAATGGGAGCTGTGTATGTAGGAGACAGTGGAGGAATCTAGACACTCAAAAAGAAAAAGATACTTACAAATTTAAAGATAGTGCAGATATAATCTAGGAAAAAGCATGGATTTGTCTTAGGAAGAGGCCTTCAAAGGGAAACTTAATTGTCGTGAAATATGTGCACAGTGCAATATAGCATAATGCTCTAACACACAGCTTCTCATCTGCTAGCAAACACTTCAGACTATCCTGCTTCAGGCTAGCTGGTAGGCTACAGCTGATTTCAGTTTTTGTTTTTGTTTTTTTTTTCTGTGAAAGAATATGATTTGAGTCTAGGCATCAGATGGTGGAACGGCTCGAGCAGGGGAGTTGGACCAGATGTCCTCCTAATGTACCTTAAAATCCAAACCATTACATGTGCCTGTGATTCTGTACACGTCAATATGTCTCTAATGTACTAAGTCCTCCACCCATGGTGCTGAAGTAAGAAAGGTCTTGGGAAACATCACTTTGATCTGAGTTTTGAAAAAGGCAACTTGTGCTGCTGGATTTTGAGTGGGAACAGAATCGACAGGATCAGCTTCAGACCAAGCTCTTCATGAAGGATTGAAGTATGCTGAAGAGTAATACATAGCTGGTAGATCCCAGCAGGTTGTGGTATTAACTTCAGCAGGAGCTATTCGCGCTTGTCATGCCCAGGAGGACGTAGAAAGCTATAGAAATTTCTTCTATAAAGCTGAACTGCCTACAGACTTCATACTCTTCCACAAGCTTTAACAAAGTGAGATTTTGTGGATACAAATTCACAATTTAGGCCTCAAAATCCATTCTCCTAAAGCTCTACTTTAATAATTTAATTCTTCACGTAGATCAATACATAACTAGTTCCTAAACGAAATTTAAAAAGCAGTACCACCTATTAGAAAGCTGAAATCAGTACAACCTATCATGAAGGAGGAACGGAACAAAATAACTTTTGTAGTCACTCTTATTAATTGAAGTATAATTATTCCTATGATACCTCTCCTAGAAAAGGGGATGAAAAAAGCTTCTGTAGAGAACAACCATGTGGAAGGATGAACACATGCTTCTGGAGTAATTGCTACACTGCCAGAAAGCACATTTTAGGAAAATTTGCAAGAAACGTCATGTGCTGCAATGAGGAAGAATTTTCACTGATACCCACAAACTGTGTTACTAGCAATGTGTATCCTTGCTTGCATTAGGATCAGCTGATGGAATTTAAGAAATAGCAGGTTAAAACAGAATACAAAGGAGCAGGAGAGAAGTGAATCTTGCCTAGAAAGGGGATCTGCATGCACAATTTTGAAAATAGGTAATTTACAGCCCTTCATTTGCTATCTCTTAAACACCACTCAGTATTCTGATAGCAATGTTGCCTTATTCAGGCATATTTCAAACCAAAAATAGTCACTTTCAGGACATTCCGTGTGCATTTTGAACACTGGCAGTTGCAACACCCTATATGTGTAGCACAACGTTGTGGCATACAAAATAGATTATTTTTCTCTTGGACACAGTTATAGAAAGATACAAAACAGATGGAAACGCACTAATGCAATTTATCTTTGTTTTCTTAAGATTCATTTGTAAAGATTAGAGGGCGATTTATTCCCACATTTCCCAGGAAATTATTTCTAGAAATATCGCATCCTCCTTGGAAGATGAGATGATTTGGAGCAACTCTTCATGCATTCCTGTCTCAGATTATAAATGGGAATTCTGACCACCAAAAAATGCTATTAGAAGGATATTTTGCCTTTGCACTCTTTCAAATATGCTTTTGTTATGTATCATTTTCATGTTGCAACATGTTTCCGTAAGCCATCCAAAACTCCTGTCTTCACATACAGAAAATAATACCTGAAGATTTTGGCAAAACCACTTTCAAGATGGAAGCTGTCTGCCAGTTTTCCCCTTGAAGTTCATCCTAGTTCGTACAGCTTCGATATAGTATTTTTGTATACTTACTCTGAGCCCTACTTTGGATGTGTTTCAGATGAACTCCCACGGAATCCCAAGCAATCTTTCAGAAATAAGATTTTCCAGTGAGGAATGAAATCCATCATATTAGGGGAGGACATTTTGAAAGCGAAGGCTACATTTCAACAAACAAGGCTATCAGCCTTGCCCTCAAGCTTGAGCCGTAGGTTTTTAGCCCAACACCAGGAGTTATTTAGTTTAGGAGAAATTCTGTATGCCAACACTATGGAGATTAGGAACTGAAGTTTCCTAGCTTGGTGTTAGCTATCAGCTCTTTGCATCAAATCATACTACTCTTTTTGCTCTGACACTGCTCCAGATCCTTGGCTCTTGAATTTCATGAATTTCATCAGTTTTTGTCATCTGAAGTCCTGACCTGCTGACTTTTGCTCTCCACTTATTTAAGGTTAAGAAAATGTCTAAGTTGTACAGCCAAAATTCATGTCTTTTGAAAACAAAGCAGATAAACTTCCCCTGTTAGAGAAAAAAAGAATGAATCATCGAAGAATCATAGAATGTCTTGGGCTGGGAAGGACCTCGAAGACCATCCACTTCCAAAGCTCCTGCTATGGCAAGATTGCCCTCAACCAGATCAGGCTGTCCACGGCCCTGACCGACCTAGCCTTGCACACCTCCAGAGATGGGGCACCCACAGCTTCTCTGGGCAGCCAGTGCCTCACCACTCTCTGAGTGAAGAATATCCCCCGAACATCTAATCTAAATCTCCCATCTTCAAGTTTAACACAGTTCCCCCTTGTCCTGTTACTTGTACGTATCTTATCATATAAAAAGCTGGTCTCCTCCTGTTTATAAGCTTCCTTTAAGTACAGGAGGACCACAATGAGACCTTCTTGCAGCCATCATTTCTCCAGGCTGAACAAGCCCAGCTCCCTCAGCTTTTCTTTGTAGAAAAGGTGCTCCAGCCCTCTGATCATTTTCATGGCCCTCCTCTGGACCAGCTCCAACAATTCCACATCTTTCTTGTACTAGGGGCTGCAGGCTGGAACACAACATTCCAGGTGGGTCCTCCTGAAGGCAGAATGTAGGACTGCAATCATTTCTCTCACCTGTTTTGATGCAACCCAAGATACAGTTGGCCTCATGGGCTGCAAGAGGGCACTGCTGGTGCAATATCAAGCTTCTCATCCACCATAATCCCAGAGTCCTTCTCTGCGGACCTGCTCTCAAGGTGTTCTCCCAGTCTGTACACATATCTGGGGTAGCCCAGACCCAAGTGCAACTCCTTGTACTTGGCCTCGTTGAATCTCAGCTTTATGAATACGACCGTATATTTTCCAGTATTATCAATTTCAATGTAGGACACATAGTTAACAGGCTTTTCTTTTAACTGTTTCATGAGTATGTGGATTGCAACTTGCTTATGTTTCTCAGAGACAAAAAGGGCAAAACTAAACAAATATTCAGCTTGAGTATGGCATAGAACATTCTAAGAAAGACAGAGAATGAAACTCTTTTGAGTTCTTCTGTTCTCCTTTTCAGCTGGTATTTGTTGCTAGACTGACATGAATGCAAGGAAGAACCAGAATTCAAAAAGTAGCTCTGTGGGAAAAATGAATACATTAAAAAAAGTAAATAAATAAAAGAGAGACAAGCATGTGTGACACTGCACATAAGCCTGTAAAAAACACAGACTGAATCTGGTTCTTAGTCACCTCCCTGTGAACCTACTGAACCGACTGGGGCTGCCTGGGGATAAATGAAATGTGAAGCTGATGCATTTGGCTTGCTACAGTCTCTGGTAGTCTAAATGTAATTTTAACCAAATCGGAACAGTAACAACTTATCCTTAACCGGCACAGATGCAGGGAATGAGTCAAGGAGAAATGAACCAGGAGCATGTTTTGGAGCAACAGGATATCTATGGCTGATGGAATTCCAAAACAAAACAAAACAGAATGTAATCTGCTCCCCATTTTGTAGCAGCTGAGGGCAGTTCTGCATGAAAATGGTGGCTGTAAACAAACACTGTACTATATTATGAATTTCCTTTATTTGCTATGGCAATCATAGGTATGGTTCTTAACAATGTAAATGTGAGTTTCAGTTTATTCAGATTCTT
Source organism: Pavo muticus (assembly GCA_016647715.1). Classification (NCBI taxonomy): domain Eukaryota; kingdom Metazoa; phylum Chordata; class Aves; order Galliformes; family Phasianidae; genus Pavo; species Pavo muticus. The sequence goes on along the minus strand of JACDJE010000200.1, from coordinate 564,196 downwards.
TTGCTTTTCCATTGAAGACAGATTGCAGCCTTGACGCTGGCTTGTTGGCATTCCTCTGCTGTGAAACAAGATCTCTGAAGAAGAAACTGGTACAAAGACTGGAGATGCTCATTCCTTGCACATCCTGGGTCCCAGCTGCCTGCAGTCCTCCAAGCAGAAACATAAATGGCTAAGAGGAGGAAGCATAACAGGTCTAGGAGACAGCCTGAGAATTTCTCTGTAGCTACATTTCCCAGCTCCCACATTTTGGCTTCTGATCAGAAAATCACACACTGATAGAAATGCATTAGAAATTAGGGCCTAAGCAGAAATTGTTTAGGGATTTAATCTGGATGTTGTCTTCAGATTAAAGTGGCTCCTGTAGATACGTGAAAAACAACAACTAAATTATTTCCAGCTCATCTGCTCCATGCTACATTTACCTTGTTGGCAGATAAGTACTGCTACTGCACCCATGAAAGTAAAAAGATAGAAACACAGGAGTACTTGAAAGTAGAAAAATGGATGCATTTAAAAGAAGGAGAACAAGTCTTTTTTCAGGTTTGAAACAGAAGCAGCTTGTCTCTTTCTCATTTGGAAAAAGTTCCTATACCCCAATGTTTTATTAGTTCTTTCAAATCGTATTGGTTCAGCTACTAATGTACACTATCCCTCCCAAAAATCTTTCTTAATGAATTCATTATTTAATTAATCAAAACAACAACAGCAATGACAAAAAGATATTATTTCCTATTGATGAAACTTCCAGGCGTGAGAACCTGAGTCCCGTTAATCCGCTCTTCTACCTCTGAGACCCCACAGAGAAAACTCAGCCATAGTCGATTAGGAGATTAGCTTCTGTCATTAAGAGACTATGTCATAGAATATAGAATATATTTTTAAGGTGGTTTAATATGCCTGTTAGTTGGCTATTGTCCGAGTGACTACAGAATAAACTAGTTTCATAAGGCACTGCAGACTGCTTCCTGCTACCTGCGGCACCACTGGCCATGGTCTAAGACTGACTGAAATACATGGAACTAACATGGAACTATACAGAATCATCCCTTTATTTCCTCCCTACAATTAACTTTGTTTTCAGTATTGTTTTTATGGCAGCTCTTGGTGTATACCTGTAGGTTAATAGGAATTCACTACAATTTGTGTCAAACATACAGATAAGATACCCTGAAGCTGGGGAAAGAGCCCATGTTTATAAAACACACAGAGTCTCACAGAGCTTGGGCTGAATTCATGCAGTTAGTATCAGTCTTTTGATCTGTTACACATGGAGTTAGTGCAACAGGATTTCATTTACATTAGAAGCAGACACGGTGCTATCAAATTTCCTCTCATGTATGCAAGACTCCATTAGAAGTGAACAACTTGGGACTTGTCACATCAGACTGGGAGAACTTTTTTTTGGCCAAATTACTGCAGAAATGTTTCAGATGGTGCAGCCAGTACCAACAGCAGCAGCAGGCAAGAAACTGTAACATTTGCTTTCATTTTTACGTCTTCTCATTTTTTAAACATAGCAAAATGTAGATTTTATTACAGGTTTTAATGAATTTATAATTGGCATGGCCTGAAAAAAAGGAGTATCGTCATTCAAAGAGGAAACATAGCTTGGATAGTGCAGCAATCCTCCTTTCTCTGTAGCCTTGTCTTTCAACATACCTTAATTTGGAATTGGCAGGACATAATGGAGAGAAAATAACCGTGGTTTTATGTTCATTCAGTCCTGAGCTGCTGCATCAGAGATGTCTTTCATGTGAACACTTGTATGCAGGTAGCTGATGACTGATTCTTGGCCATTATAAACAGGTGGAGCTTCAATGCAACCAGAAGCCTTGGAGATATTTGCTGCTGATGAAGACCTGGAGCCATAGCCTGAGGTCAGCTCATCCAATGTATGTAGGTAAATGCTCAAGGAAACGGTAACTTGCTCACCAGCAGCAAGTACAGATCACTGATTTGAACAGTTAATTTGAATAACCCATACATGTTCCAAGTCCTCAGATTAGCCCAGCCTGGCCTGCAACATTTCCTCAGCAAAGCCCTACCCACCCTGCTGTATCCTTGCTCATTCTGATGTTTGGTCTTATTCAAAAACATTTTTACTCCAGACCTACAAGTTTGCTTTTTCATCATTTCAGACACAGAGAATTTGGAGGTAATCTTATGCACAAATGTCAGGAGAGTACCAGAGGACAACAAGCATTCAATCATTTTGAAGTTGGCAGCTTTCAAATGGATCTGGAGAAAACCTGCGCTTCAACACAAATCAATGCAAATATATATAAAGCAAGCCCAGGCTTAAAGTCTCGTAAGCAATGAATTGGTCCAGACTTCGTTGATATCAGCGTGGTTTCTTGCATGGTGACAGAGGTTAAAGCCAGATAAAAAGACCATACGAATAATGCAGAGATGTTTTACTCCTGCAGAGGAAGGTTTCTGTCTTTAACTTGCCACATGTTATCAGAGCATTGCAAGTCCACTGCTTTTTAATTTAAAGAGGCATTTTTAAGGCAACTCCTTGACCTGAGATTTGCAGGGACCCTGGCCTTCTGCACACTTTCTTCAGTCCTTGGAATATAATATCTTTTCAAAACTCTTTCCAATTTGAGTAGTGCTGTTTTCAGTGTTACAGATGCTATGATTATAGCTGTTTTCCAGTGTTTAGCATCTTCTGTCATTCAAACCTTTCAGATATGTGTTTTTCGCCTGTAAAAGGTGATCTGGAGGTTCATAGCTCAAGGCTTTTCTTAACGCTACAGCACTCTGCTCTGCTGGCAAGGACGTTGTTTGTCTCAGTACATTTATCTCAGTGTTTCGTCTGGTTCCCATTCATAACACCAGAGAGATTTGCACTTATTAATAATTGCACTCAGTTAATTTTCAAATATTTTCTTTAAAATGGCAAGTAGATTATTTGTATTTGAGCATGACTTTGTAATTCACTCCATTTAAATATTCTAATAGCTTTATTGTTGAGGTTAAGCTTTCAGATGCAGGTGACAAATGAATCATGATCTGGAAGTAAAGACACATGTAAAACATCTGAACAGAAAAATGACGTTCAGATTTCTCTGAACTATTGACAGTTGCAAATAAGGAGTAGGTAAAAACAGTGAGCTGACAACTAATGCAGTTATAAAAATAATAATAAAAGTATTGCTGTAGGTCATTGTAACTGGTTTTGTTCGTGGTTTTTTTTTTTTCCAAATTGTTATTGAAACAGTGAAGATGGAGGCAAGACAGCAGTACCAATTTGCTCCAGAACTGAACATACATATTTTAAAAGAGAGCTTCTGTCCCAGTCCAAACAGATGAGACAATGAACATGTAGTTAAAAATTTATTTTTAAAAATGAGTTCCTGTAAATTTGACTACTGACCAAAGACAATATGACAGCCCTGCAGCAAAATCAGGAACAAAATGCTGTTTTTCAGGAGACTTAGTCACGTGTCTTCTCTCAAGACAGTGTTTTCCTCTAGGAGTTTCCTAAGGTCTTTTCCAACCTGAGCGATTCTATGATTCTGTGATTTGCTAGTAGTGTATTCAGATTTACTATGGGTAGTTATTGCTATATGAAAATCTTTGCATCATGCAATCACAGAATAATAGACTACTTTAGATACTAGCTGGCCAACCCAAATCTGCTAATGTTAGGCCTCATTTGGACAAAATATTTACAATCACAAAGAAAAATAGTTGCAGCATAAAAGAAGTAGTGTGAAATGCATTATATAGAACAATTATGTCTAAAAGTGCCCTGAAAACTTGCACAGGCTTTTCTTCAGTAAGTCAGAATTTTGTATTTTTCCGTTTTAATTTTTATAATTATAGGAATAATCATACAAGCTGATGTATTTTGTGTATCTTTCTACCTGGTACTAATATAGACATAACTTTTATGTAGCTTTCCATACTGGATCAATGATGTGTTTCAGTAATAAAAGATATACTACCAGCTTTTTCATTAAGTTCATATTTCTGCTGCTGATGGTTTTCTTTATAAAACAGTATTGCTTTCATTAGCATAGGTATTTTGACTTTGTTTGTGATACTCCATTAATTATATTTGTTATACAATGGCTTTTGTTGCCCTATTTCCATGAAAGAATGTGATTCCTGAAAAAAAACCCTCCTTGTTCTGTCCATAATATATATCAGTTCTGATGCTAAGTTCCAGTCTCTGCTCTAACCCTAACCAGCATTTCCTGTTTCCAAGCAGTTTTTGTTTCAGTAATTTTTGTTTGGACTGGAGTGTTCCACAGCTGTGTTAGATGGAAAAAAAGCCTTGGTAAACATGTTAGGTAGGGTTGTATGATGGGCATATTCTTTTCTGAATAAAAGTAATGATTATCTCACATATGAAAAGTACACTAAAGAGATTCTCTTTGACACCTTAGTGATAGGATTTCCACTGCTCTTACAGGGTCTAGCCTAGACAAATTCACAGAAAAAGTCTGAGGCTGATTCAATTTACTGCACAAGTTTGAGTAGCTTCAAGACAACTTAAAGCTATTGCAGGCTACAACAGCCTTTTCGAGGGCCTTGAAACCTTTTCAAGATGTCCCTGGATTTCTTGTTCCCCAGCTTACCACAGCCAATTCAACTAAAATTGACATCAGATATCCAGAGATTTTTTTCTATCTGCTTGTAGGTGTAAGGACAGAGGTCTACTCAGTGTGACACTGCAAAATACATTTTTTGTTCTATAAATTTAACTTTTTTTATTATGCTGCATTCTGCCCAAAATACACCTTGCTGAGCCTAAAGAACAGAAATGTTTGTGTGATAGTACTTCCATACAATATTTGACATGGAACTTGAAGTGAGAGAAAGTGCAATTCAGCTGGAGTTCAGAAACATTTATCTCCATTTCCTAGGGAATGCACAGTAACTCTCTTAGTCCCCAGTTTCTAAGGAATTGGCTAATTATTTGGAAGAAACATATGAAATATTTCATATTTAATTTTAAATTCAATACAGGGGAAATAAAACAATTCCACAATGTCAGCAATGAATTTCCTTCCTTCCACCATTTTTTGTTCTTAAAGCAGAATAATTCCAAAATAGAGATTCATTGGAAGTCAGTTTTGTTGGGAAAAACAATTTAAAATTAGTTGGAAGATCAAGTTTCACCAGAACTTGAAATATATTTTGTGAAAAATGTAGGATTATGCTTGTGACATTTTTCAGAATTTTTTCCCACTTGTTCCATTTTCAGATCTTTGTCTCTTTAGCAAATATTTGACCAGTCAAAGCAGAAAGGCAGAATGTGATATCACATCCACTTTACATTATGAATCTTGATGTAAGGGTGCAACCTTTAAGTCCTGCAGAACTGAACACATTACAGCTTAGAGAAAGAAGATGGACCATTTTTTGAAGAGATCATTTGATATTCTCTACTTACTTTTGAATCTGGAGAAGTAAAGGCAAATTTCTTCTCAAGGTTTGCTATTAGATCCATGACTCTCAAAGATGATTTAGTTTCAATGGGACTGAGCTATAGTGCATTTCTCTCCAAAGATCATAAAGTAGACTGAGAAAAAAACTTTTTTAGCAGGCAATTCACATAAGCTCTTGAAGTTAAAGATAATTAATCCAGGCCTACATGATTCTGTGGTATCACTGAATCTATTTCCTCCTCCTTTGATAGTAAATCTAAACTGTTTGAAAGTAAATTCTCAACTACAAAACACTATTTTTCAGCACAATCATCACCATTAGCTGTGCGTTTTTGCCAGTAATGTACGAGAACATGCATGCCATACTTGTAGCTATCTGCATGGCTGTTCAGAACGTGGCTTGTTTTTCACAGTGCTGTTATCACTGCTGAAACACACCACCTACCACCTCACTGTGTCCACTGTTTGGTCTCCATAAACATTTTGCAAGAATCAGTGAATATCAATGGGTGCAATTATTTCCACATGAAGGAATTCAATGACACACCTTTGCTTCATACACACTTTCATGTCAGACACCATTCTGTCAGACTGCTCCTCTGCTGCCATCTGTCATACAGCAACAACGTGTAATGGAAACCTCTATTGCCGTCCCACCAACATCTGCCTCTGACGTCAAGGGCAAATATAGTGAAATAGGAGGCATTACTTTCAGAGCAGCCTGGATAAGATTAGGAAGGACACTTATTTTAGGATAGCCAAACTGAATTTCAGTGTGTATCTACCTAAGTTTCATGTCATTTTTTCATCGTTCCTTCAGGCAGTGGAATTTAAACTGAAAGCTCATACTGTCAATAGGGTGCTCAAAATTTGTACACATCTATTTATAAAAAGTAGCGGCATGTTTCCTACGTAATTATGCATATTAAAACCTAGATCTCTCCAAGGTACATATGCAAATTTGACCTCCCCTTATAAGAAATATTACTTGTACATGCAAATGTTTATCTATGCAAAAGCAATTAAAGTGAATATGAAGTGGATTACTTCCACCTATAGCTGTAGAAGCAAGTTTTTCTCCAATGTATGCCTAATTGATATAACATGTTTTAATAATTCTTCCTGTTTTGTTTAGGAAGATAAAGAATGTGCTAGTGGGTGGAAATAAAAAAGTAAATTATCGTCCTTCCGTTCTGTTCCCCATCATCTCACAAAATTTCTGTGTCACCTAACGCAAATGAATTTAGAAGATTTTATACTTTTAAAAGTGAATTTTGTAACTGCTTTTTGATTTGCACTTAAAAGTTTGGTAGGGCAGCCAAGTCCCCCTGTGTCTTCCATGTTTGAGTTACAGTGAAAGGTGAAGGCTCTAGCATACATTTAAGCGCTTAGCAGTTTGCATGAAGTCAGGTTTTAACTCAGCCACAGTCTCTGACTTGGCCTTAACAGATGGAAAATAATGTTTTTCCACCTCTCCTTCTTCCTTTACAAGAACATTCAAATCATTTCACTTTTCAGGAGTTCTTTAATATGTATTTACAGGTCTCAACTTTTCTTAACAAAAAATAGGGGGACATTTGGAGACAATAAAAACTTAGTAGTTGCAGTATTATTCTACTTCTGAGTATTAGTTGATATCTGGCTACTAGGAGCCTTTCTTCTCCTTGTCTGTGTTAGCCCTACATGTAAATGACACGTTCCACAATGTCAGGAAAATGAAGCAACATGATATTCATCATAGTGCTGGATTTCTGTTTATCGTTACCCTAGGCTAGGCCCTTAATAAATAAAAACATCCTGTCTAAGAGCTTCGCCACGTAAAAAACATCAGGACGAGCCAAGGAGCAGATGGCAGTGGATGCAGAGTAGAAAAAAAGGAAATCAAAATGCTAGTAGCTTCTTCTGACATTAGATTATACTGATGCTCTTGTAAATCTGCTTGCGTAGACACAGATGTCTGCACAACACAAGCTGCACAGTTTCAAGAGTGCTTTGTGATGACTGTGATTCTAGATGGAGAATTCTGATAACCTGTGGCATCATGCTGTGCAGAACTCTCCTTTGAGCCTCCCACCAAGTTCCACGTGGAGTTGTTCCTTAGTAGAGGAACGGAATCCTTTTCATCTCAGGAGATAACAGATAATATATCCCAGCTAAGCAATGATCTCATTGTTAAGCTCCTGAGAGGGAAAGTAGTCACAAAAACATAATGCTTAATCTCCTTAACCATTTCCATACTGAGTCAAAAATTTTCATTCTCTCTTACCATACAACTCTACAGGACTGACAATGTGTCAATACTGTCAAGTTGGTGTACTGATGGAAAGTCAGCTGAATATGAGCCAAGAAGGCCAGTGGCATCCTGGCTTGTATCAGGATGGCGTGGTGAGCAGGATTAGGGAAGTAATCCTGCCCCTGTACTCAGCATTGGTGAGGCCCCATCTCAAACACCGCGTTCAGTTTTGGGCACATCAACACAGAAAGGACATAAAGGTGCTGGAGCAGGTCCAAACAAGGGCAACAAGGCTAGTGAAGGGCTTAGAGAATATGCCCTATGAGGAGCCACTAAAGGAACTGGGGCTGTTTAGTCTGGGGAAGAGGAGGCTGAGGGGAGACCTTATTGCTCTCTTCTAATACCTGCAAGGTGCTTACAACGAGAGTGCGGCTGGTCTCTTCTCACTGGTGACAGGATGAGGGGAAACAGCCTCAAGTTGCACCAGGGGAGGTTCAGTTTGGATATCAGGAAAAACTTCTTTACGGAAAGGTTGTTAAGCATTGGAATAGACTCCCCAGGGAGGTGATTGAGTCACCATCCCTGAATGTGTTTAAAAACCGTTCGGATGTGGTGCTCAGGGACATGATTTAGTGGAGGGTTTTAGTTAGGGTAGCATGGTTAGGTTGTGGTTGGACTTGATGATCTTTAAAGTCTTTTCCAACCTGAGTAATTCCATGATTCTATGCATCAGATTGTTTAAGTGATCTCACAGGGACACTAGAAAAGAGAAGCTTAGGAGAATGTTAGATGAAGCATGCAGATCTGTGCACCAAACTCTGCATTGGGCATAGCTGAGTAAAGCACAATCATCCACCAGGATGTGTGAAGGTCTTTTTTGAGCTCCATGCATTCTTTAGGTGGTTTTCTCTCCTTTCTGCACTTTATAATTAGCTGAAGGTTAAAGTACCTGTCATTGATTGGAACATTATTTTCTTACTGCAAGTATACCATATAGAAAAGTTCTTTTTTCCACTGGGCCTCCATTGAGAAGAAAAAACAAATTCGAATCAAAGAATGCAGTCCAATCCAAGGACTCCTAACCTTTTTCTTGCCATCTGTGCGCTCAAAGACAGCAAAGGCTTCCTTGCTATTAAGCAATGCAAACTTGGATACTTACTTGACATCACTGTGTGGGGGGTGGGTGATCGATGTAAGAGATCTGGCAGCATGCTAGTTATCCAACATATTACAAAATGTCTGACGGTCAAGGTTGAAAACAAACCAAGCAAGTCTTCAAGCAAATGTGTATTGTCCAGGTCTTTTCTTTGGTTTTCACAGAGAGTTACTACTTTTCTAAAAAACTGACAGACTCTTGCAGGCCAGTTCTGCAATTCATAGAGGTGTGCAAGAAAGATTTAAAAAAACAAGCAGGCATCCAGAGATTCAAAGCTAGTATTTCTTTAAGATTGATGTAAAAAGATCAGTTTCTCTTTCTAAGTTTCTTCTAGCTGTGAGGAAGACTCATATTTTCTAAATCATCTCCTGCCTCTTTTCGGAGATAATGCAAGTAGTTGGGAGTTCAAAATCTGGGAGGTTCCTGAAGCCTGAAATGACCTCTGAGAATGAGTCTAGATAAAACACAGTATTTTTTTCTAAGCATCCACAACCTCAGTAGGTGACCTATCTTGCTCAACATCTTCATCAATGAACTGGATGAAGGAATAGAATACACCTCAGCAAGTCCGCTAATGATCCAAAGCTAGGAGGAGTGGCTGGCACACCAGAAGGCTGTGCTGCCATTCAGCAGGACCTGGACAAGTTGGAGAGCTGGGTGGAGAGGAATCTGAGGAGGTTAAACAAGGATAAGTGCAACGTCCTACACCTGGGGAAGAAGAACCACATGCATCAGTGAAGGTTAGGGGATGACCTGCTGGTAGGTAGGAAGCTCTGCAGAGAAGAGCTTTATGGAGAGGAGCTTGGTGTCCTGGTGGACAACAGGTTGCGCATGAGCCAGCAGTACGCCCTTGTAGCCAAGAAGGCCATTGGTTTCTTGAGGTGCATTAAAAAGAGTGTGGCCAGCAGATTGAGGGAGGTGATCCTTCCCCTCTACTCTGCCCTGGTGAGGCCACATCTGCAGTACTGCGTCCTGTTACAGGCTTCCTAGTTCAAGATAAGGACTACTGGAGAGAGTCCAGTGGAGGGCTACAAAGATGATTAGGGATATGGAGCGTCACTCTTACAAGGAAAGGATGAGAGATCTCGGACTGTTTAGCCTGGAGAAGATGGAAAGGGGATCTGTTCAAATATCTAGAGGGCGAGTGTCAAGAAGATGGGGCCAGATTCTTTTCGGTGTTGCCCAGCAGTTGGACAAGGAGCAGCAGGCATGTACTGGAACAGAGGAAGTTTCATTTCATCATGACAAAAAAACTAATTGGCTGTAAGGGTCAGAGCTGTGGAACAAACTGGTTGTGGAATCCCCTTCCCTGAAGGTATTCAAAGCCCGTCAAATATTTTCCTGTGCAACCAACTCTAGAGAATCTGCTTCAGCAGGGGGTTTAGACTGGATATCCCCAAAGGTCCCTTACAACCCCTATGATTCTGTGATTGACTAAATTACTTAATAATAAATGAGAATCAGAACAAAAATTGACTTTAGCATAGAAAATACGGACTGGTATTTATAGCATTTACACATACACACATATCTATTATATCATGTTTCTATATCATGAAACAAATGAGGCAGAATAGCTAATGTTACCATGTAGGCATAGCGAGTATCTCAAGTACATACCAACAACGGTTTCTGAAAACACAAGGCAAAGTACTTTCAGCAGGTGGTATCACTACTCATAAATGGTGTGTGTAGACAGCTGTCCCTGCTTTAAACCTTACTGTTCCTGGAAGCTTTCAAGTAGTGATGATCATAGCTGTCCTATGCCATTCTATGCTGATTCAGTGGTAACTACAGGGCTCTTGGGCTTCTCTCGCTGTACATGTTAGAGACAACCACTGGAAAAGCAGCCCTCAGAACAGACCAGATCAAAGCAGCTTTAAGCCGTCCACAAGCACACTTTTGTGATTTGTGACTGCACACAAAAATCTGGCCTTCAATTACCTCGAGGCCCAAATCTGAGACATATTAATCCTCTTCATTTTATCTGGTGTTCAAATGATTTGAATCTTAAAGGTCATGTCCTGAGCAGCTGACATTACCCTCCTATAAACTTAGTTTTCTGAAATTATCTGTGGCAAAAATCCTGCAACAAGAAAAATCAGGTAAAATGGGATTCCAGAAGCAAAAGGATGTGAAGATGGATGAAGAAACAGAAAGGAGGCAAATAATATTCCCTAAGTAGCAAAGCTTCCTCAAAATAAATGATTTGACTCAGCTACCGGCATCTTTACAGGAATGTGACAAAGTACAATCCAAGTATCATTTAAAATAGTTTATGTACTAGAGAAATATGTTAAAAAATAGCTTAGAAACATACAGTTCAAAGATTCAGAATGGTATGTAAATCTCTTGGCATTTTTTTTAATTCATCCCAACCTTGCAACCTCCTGTTTCACAAGTAAGAATCCTGCTCTCCAACCTTCAGTGACAATGAGTGTTGCTGATAAAGTTATCTTTCATCATGCCCTAGAATTTGCCGTGCCCTGCTAGCTGTTTTGCTAGCCTTAATGGAAGACAAAGCAGAGAATAAAGATTTTATACTCTACCCAAATACAAACTAACTTTCCAAGAGCCTTTGTCAGGAATAAATCTCCCCAGATCTCATTGCTATATTTAACATAACAACAAAAATATAAATGGCAATGAAATACTATTTTATATCTCTGCGGCGCCATTTAGTCGTGGATACCAAATGTTTTGCAGTTAGACAGTACTTGCAGTACCAGAAACTTAAAAGAATTAAAGCCATTGGTTTGATACTGGCAATGCAAAGAGGTCATATTTTGGGTGTAAACGTTAATTTATTCAGATTTTCAAGCAGTTGGAGTAGATCAACACCTATTTTCACCAGAAGTTACCAGATGCTAGAGTGACTCACTCTGGATAGAAGAGCAGATTGTCCTAAAAAAAACTAATTACCAAGGGGAGACTGATTTTACAATTCAAGAACAACAAAGAGACAGCTGCACTATGCTGGTTATGGAGCTAAACATCTGAATTTTCTGAAGTGAATCTGAACTCTATCCAATACATGTCCAGTACGTGCTGGGGTTAGGTATGGGAATTGCACTTAGCAATATTTTCTCTAATGACTCAGCAGAAAATGTTTATTTAAGCATGAAATCCATTCCTTTTCTTTGTTTTTTAGAAGAACAAGACTACGTAGGCTGTGACAATATTTTTGTTCTACAACTTTACCTGCTCAAGAATTTAGCTATACGTTGAAGTATATTGTACATCCATGGGAAAAACCTGCATCGTCTTCATAGTCTTATCAGACTTATAATACAAACATCTTAATGTGAAACATGTACTGAAAACCACATCTGAACAATAAGCCCCACTCTAATGTATGACCCCTGCAACAATTTCAAAGACTTTTTGAAGACTGCATATATATCTTTAGTGATCATTTTATTTCTGGAGTTATGCTTTCCATGGGACCTGAAGTCACTGGAGGTGATAGCTGGTGACTTTATGATGACATTGGAAAGACAAGAGAATTTATGCATTGTTGCACAACATAAAGCAAAATAGCTGGGAAGCACTCTCTTCTGGAAAAGTGGTACAATTCAGACTTTGATGCACATGTGCATGTGCAGAAAGGCTGGCTGCTGGGTAAGCAAATGAAGTAGCTACAGTTGTGTGTGACTAAAAAGGTGATTTTTCTCTGCAGTGTTTCTGTTCTGAGTAAATAATATTTTGCTTTAGGAGAACAGGCTGCCTCCGACATGGCATAATTGCAGGTGTTGAGGTGTTCTACTGAGGTTTTGTGTGCAGATTTGTACTGCAAATCATGTTTCCAGGCTCAGACCCTCTGTTGGGAGGGAAAACATGGATGCTCCAGAAACCTCAGGACCACAAGGTGTGTTTATAAAGTCAAAGCCACAGTTCATGTAGGAGCCATGAAATTATGCATTCAGATAGAAAGACAACTGGAAAAAAAGCTTAGTGTATAAATAACCAACAACAGCAAAAAGAGGGGAGCAGGAAAACTATTGTCACTGATAGACACATGGAGGTAAGGGTAAGAGATGAAGTGTATTGCCCAAGGAACAGAATCCTAGATTCAGATCTCTTCTTTAACCATCCAATGATTTGGAATGAACATCATTCATATTGTTAAGCTCTGTTTCCACTAATATTGTAGGAGAGGAGGCAGAATTGTCATTGCTATACCACTAATTATGGTCCCATACATCAGTGTGCTTGGCAGCTACAAAATCATGTCATGTTCAGGGCTGCTATTGGGTCAGGATGACAAAAATTCCACATAAAACAAGTGATTCTACAATGTAATTTGTCATCTGATAAAATGTACACTGTTAAAATAAGGCATATTTTGAAATTTCTTTCTGTATGAATGAAAAACGAGCCTGGTATGAGAAATAGCAAGACTTACATATACAGAATAGTATATAAAACCCTCTATTTCATACTGTAAATGTTTCCTGAAAAATCAGAGAACTTCCTCCTGTCAAAAATATCTGTTTTGCACACAAACACATTAGAAAAAAAAAAAGCAATATTTTTCTAAGTTTCAGGAGTTTCTAATAATGTCACTGCCTTCTGTTCATATATTTTATTGTCTCTTTTGCTATTCAGAGTGGCCACAGGCTATATTAAATCTTATAAAGCTAATGAGTGCAACAGACCTGTTTATTTCCAGACATTTGTGAAGCTAAAGGATGCTCTTCTGTGGATTATGAAACTCCATCAGCAAAAGGTACCATCTCAAAAAAGAAACGAAGAAAAGACAAACAGCAACTCCATAGAACTGACAATAAACTAAATTTCCCTCAAGAAGTCAACACCAAATGTAAGAAACTATACAAGCTATCTGCTGGGAACGGGGCTCACTGAAGTTCAATATGTCTCCTGCCTCATTCAAGAAAACAGTGCCCTAAAAAGACCCACTTGTTTCTTTTACCCTCTTTTCCTTGTAGTTCAAAGAGCTTATAGAACTCTGAAAATGAGCAATGTGTTTGTGACAGGAAGCAGAATAAAAGTGAAAAGACAAAATTTCTCTATGGGAAATGAGCTGAGGGAGGAGAGGAGATTGTGCACATGGACTTAATGTTAAATGAGGAAACACAGAGCAGGCATTTTATCCCCGCTAGTTTTACTTGCTCTTTCATAACCTGCTGTTCAATAACACTGGTGTCATGCAGACTCAAAGGTACTGCCTAGGATAAATAAAACTCTAAAGAATATTTAAGGCATAGACACTCCTCTTGAAAAGTCGTAGCAGATTGGGAATAAGTTAGATGTACTGCAGACTGTATTTTCTATCACCAGTTTGCACAGTACAACTAACTTCAGCAGATTTCTCAATGTTTTAATTTACATTAAGCACAATAATTGCATTAAATACATTCACCTATGCTTGTAATAATTGTTGTAGACAAGATAGGCTTTGATAACTTTATCAAAATGATATTATGTATCAAAAATTATATTAAGGCACATTCCAGAGCCATTGACTCCCAAGAGAAAATGAAAATTAATAGTGAGGTCATACAGAGTGAATCAGATTATAATTTGTTCGCTGCTAACTCTGAAGCTTCCAGTTGTTCATATATTTGATGTGTCCCAGGTCAGGCTTAATTTTGTAATTCAAAATTCACACTTTTTTTAATTTCAACTGGAATGGTATTTGTCACACAGAATTAAGTATTACAAGCTCTTAAATGTGTAAATATTATTTCAAGTTTTTGGTATGAACTTAAGATGAGACCCTGAACAATTCATGATTTTTTTGTAATTGACTCATGATTACTTTCTTTATTTCTGTTAGAGAAAAAATGAAGTGAAAGAAAGAAGAAAAAACATAAATCAGAATTTAAGATGATGTAGCCAGTTACTTTTACTATTATCATTTTCTTATGCCTTTTTTAGAAAGGAAATCATTTGCTTTTTTAGAAAGCAAATCATGTCATGAATGCCACTGACTTCAGCAAAGCTAAGTCTGTGTATACCAGGACTGACCCATAAATCACATTGTCATGAAAGAATGGGACCATGTTTAAGAAAACAGTAGTTTCCAGTCCTTTCAGAAAGGTGGTAATAGACAGAGCCACTGTCGTTTCCATGACCATGAACCGGACCTACAAAAAAACAAACAGACCCACTGTACAATATGTGTGCAAAAGATTCAGCAGAGTTGTGCTACAGAATGCGTACATACAGATAAACATCCAGAGGGATGCGTAAAAAATGAGGCTAATACAAATGAGGCATAGGTCAGAAGATTCAATTTAGTGGGCTGTATTCAGTATACAGGATACTTGCTCTGCATCTGTTCAAAGATCACATTTTGTTTTAGAGAATCATTATGTTTGAGGATAGAACAATTTATGAAGTCTCTAAACTTGAAACAGTACAGGTATTTGAAGAAGTGTTTCCCACATTTTAACTGTTCTCCGAGTACCCTCCCTAACTACAATGATAGTTAGCTTGTATGGGCCTTAGGCAGAATGGCTGTTCCATGGTCTTGGAAATATGATTATGCAAGAACACTGCGAGTTAAGTTACTATAAATAACCTCTAACAAAATACTAAGCTCTTTGGATAACTTTAAACAATTTCTATTTTCAAGCCTTGTATTAGTTGGACTACAATGTAAATTTAAATACCACCATTAAAATACCACTAAGTGCTAAAAATAAGCTTTTTTTTTGACATATGTGAAGACCTGGCAATGGATGTATGGTAAGCCGAACCCAGCTTCTCATGAGGAAAGGATCCTAGCCATTTCTCAGTGAGTTCTTCTATAAAAGCTGAATGGAAATGTGAGTCCCACTGAAATAAGTGGAAATTTTGCTGTTCATTCTATGGACTTGAACTCTACATTTGTTATTTTTTGTAACCTTCAACAGTTGGTCTTACAGCAAAACTCACAATGAAGCACAGAACGTGGCTGAAAAATTATGTTTAAACAAAGAGTGCTAAATGTTCATGATTTCAAATCTTTTGAGTAGCTGCCGTGATGAAACCAGGAGAGAAAACCTGTATCTTTAAAATACAATGGTAAAAGTGTTTAGATAAGCAGTCTGAACTTAATCTTGGACAGCATTCCCTCACAAATACAAATGCACATGACATTTTGTACTTAACAACATTTTCATAGGGAATATGTTCTTCATTTTTGAAAAATAGTAGATTTCCCATTTAGATACTTAAACAGGTACCTCAGTATGATATGCAGCCTCGATATGATGTGCAGCCTCAGAAGTGGGTCACCTTCTATGACAAGATGACCAACTTTTTATGACAAGGTGATACACTCAGTGGATGTAGGTAAGTCTGTTGATGTGGTCTACCTGGATTTCTGTAAATCCTTTGACCGTGTCCCCCACGACATTCATGGAGAAGCTGGCTGCCCATGGTTTGGATGGGCATACACTCTGCTGGGTGAAACACTGGCTGGATGGCCAGGCCCAAGGACTTGCGGTCAGTGGAGTTAAATCCCATTTGTGGCCAGTCTTGAGTGGTGTACCCCAGGGCTCAGTACTGGGGCCACTCCTATTTCACATCTTTATCAATGATCTTGATGAGGGGATTGAGTGCACCCTCAGTAAGTTTGCAGACGACACCAAGTTGGGAGGCAGTGTTGATCTGCCTGAGGGGAGAAAGGCACTACAGAGGGACCTGGATAGACTGGATTGATGGTAAACTGTATGAGTTTCAATAGGGCCAAGTGTCAGGTCCTGCATTTTGGTCACAACAACTCCAGGGAATCCTACAGCGTTGGGGAGGAGTGGCTGGAAAGCTGCCTGATGGAAAGGGACCTTGGTGTCCTGATGGACAGTCGGCTGAATATGAGCCAGCAGTGTGCCCAGGTGGCCAAGAAGGCCAATGGCATCCTGGCTTGTATCAGGAATGGTGTGGTGAGCAGGATTAGGGAAGTAATCCTGCCCCTGTACTCAGCATTGGTGAGGCCCCATCTCAAACACCGCATTCAGTTTTGGGCACATCAACACAGAAAGGACATAAAGGTGCTGGAGCAGATCCAAACAAGGGCAACAAGGCTTGTGAAGGGCTTAGAGAATATGCCCTATGAGGAGCCACTAAAGGAACTGGGGCTGTTTAGTCTGGGGAAGAGGAGGCTGAGGGGAGACCTTATTGCTCTCTTCTAATACCTGCAAGGTGCTTACAACGAGAGTGCGGCTGGTCTCTTCTCACTGGTGACAGGATGAGGGGAAATGGCCTCAAGTTGCACCAGGGGAGGTTTAGGATATCAGGAAAAACTTCTTTACGGAAAGGTTGTTAAGCATTGGAATAGGCTCCCCAGGGAGGTGATTGAGTCACCATCCCTGAATGTGTTTAAAAACTGTTTGGATGTGGTGCTCAGGGACATGATTTAGTGCTGGGCTGTTATTGTTAGGGTAGCATGGTTAGGTTGTGGTTGGACTTGATGATCTTTAGGGTCTTTTCCAACCTGAGCAATTCTATGACTCTATGATTCTAAAAAGTACTCATACAATGTTCCAGCAGAAGCCCAAAACAAGTTGGTGTTGAACACGGAGTTCTTTAGAAGATGAAACCCTGAATTCTTACTTCAATTCTAAAGGATTAAGACTTAAAGGATTACGTCTATTCCACATGTCTGAAAACCTGTGCATACTACATAGAAAAAGGGAGGCACAGGTAAAAGCTATAAATTCCTGAAATAATTAATGGTTGTTTATTCCTACTGTAGGCAGAATGGCAGAGACATCACTCAGATTTCTCAAGCCAACTGATAACACAACCTTCCCATGCAAGTTCTGAGGCTGAAGATACGTCAGCACAGAATCACTGAGGTCACTTCTCTCCTTTGTTATTCTCCTTTTTGGCTCTTTTCTATATTCAAAATTGTTTTAGAGCTAACAGGATTTACAATCATGTAAATAAAGGATATTATATTAGCTTGCATATCAGATATGCTTGTTTATTCTGTCCAAGGAAAAGCTAGTAATAGCATTTTCATGACATCAGAGGCGAAGCAAAGGAAGCCATTCCAACGAATTAATCTCAGTATTGTTTATAAAGAAATATAGGCAACTGATCTGTGTAATTGTTCTAAGGAGTCACAGTTTGCACAGTATGTTTAAACAACATGTGACTATTAAGGGCAACTTTGAGGATGGATTTTTAATTTGCCAGTGTGAGATACTTTCCAAAGTTTATCAGAAGAGTGAGTCCCACTGTGGTGCATATAGACTTGGCTGTACTTAAAGTCCAGCTGATCTGTGGGAGCAATGAGGAATCCAGTAATTTATGAACTGCAAAGGAAAGAGTTAATGGCACACCTTACTGACAAAGATACCAGATTTTCATTTACATATACCTGTTTTTTAAAACTTTGTGCAAGAGACAGTAGAAATTAAGTAATAATTCTCATATGTTATTTTGATTGTCTTCTGACTCTGACCTGAACACTGGCAATTTCTATTGTCGCTTTCTGAAGTACAATAAACTGCACAGTAAAAAGAGGAGATAGATGTGGACATTAAATGAAATAGTACTTTTTCACATGAAGAATGCAAAATGTCTTTCCAAAATGCACCTTTTACTGTAACTGAAGATTGAATTTTATGGGGATTTGGGAGTATATTATTCAAGGTAAAACTAATTTAACCAGCCTTCTAAGTTTAATTTTCTCTACTTAACGAATATATTTACTAAATGTTCATATTTTACATTAAATCTCATTGAAAACTTTAGGGGAAACTGGTCTATAAATAATGCAAATTAGTAACAGTTCATATCATTTAAAAGACTGTAAGTACAATAGCAACTCTTTTCATCACCTGCATTGGATCAGTCACTGTGTTTTTTCTCTAGCTTGCCTTCATGTCAATACGTAAGAATCAGCAATTTTTACATGTGCACTGGGTAGTAGACAGGTTAATTCATGTTTAACTGGTAGTTGGGTTCATCATGCTATTAAAAACAGAACTTCAGCTCTATACAGCTATACAAGCTGGGTAGACTTCAGGGCACTGGTGCAGAAAGGATGTCTGTTAGCTCTGTACTTCCATCCAGATCATTTGTTTTGCAAGCAAACTACTACACAGCTGCAATGCAGCTTGGCAATCTAATAATTAAAAATTAGATGTGCCTTTGACCTTCTGTACCCTATAAAATTCTCATGTTTTCCTGCCTGTTGACCTGCTTATTGACCCTTCACCTAAATCCAAACTAACTCCTTCTGATCCATTCTATCCTCAATGACTTCAGCTCAAGAGCTGAACTAGACCTTCCTTAAGATCTCCTGCCTTTGTACAATCCCCCTTGCTGGGAATCTCACCACCATTTCCAGCTTCCCTTACCTCCATTCAGAGGTCTTGAAAAGCTTTTTCTTCTCTTTTTATCCCTTTTTTTTTCCCCTGAAACATCCCACTTGGTGTGCTCAGCCAGCTGAACTCCTTCACCAAAATACTTTTTCTGTTCTGTGGGAAAAGAAGCAAAATACCTGAGACAGCTGATCTCTTTCACTAGAAACCAGTTTGGGCTTTCTTTTCCCTCTTTTTTTTTTTTTTTTTTAATAAATTCCAAAGTCTTTTTTTTTTTTTTTTGTAATGTTTGAAGCACACCAAATATAAATCAGAAAAAGCACTCTTTGCTTGTTTGTAGCCACCAGTGTTGAGAAGGGCACTGCTCATGACTGCTGACCTCAGATGCTCTGAAGTGTCAGCTACACCTCCAGCAAACATCTGATTAAAAATCATGTGATGTGGTAAATTAATCTCATTTTAGGAGTTTTCTTGGTGGATGATACTCCACAGTGTCCACCAGCTTCTCAAATTAAAGTCTAACCCTGAGCTCCCACACAGCTACCCGGAAGGGACTGCTCCCTCCCACAGCTGCCAGCCTGTGCCATGTGTCACTCACCCATTATCAATTACAGCCCTCTGCTTTCATGATTCTGTGAATACTTTTCCTCTGCTTCCCGTGTCCCCACTCCTGCTTGCCCTCCTCGCACGCTGTATAGAGAAGGGGCTGTCACTTTGCTGGCTTTCCAAACTGGTGCAAGTGAGGTGACACGGCAGCCATTTCGTGTATGGGATGATCAGTGTTGGAAGCTTTCCCTTACATCTCTGTGGGAAAAAAAAGTAGAAAATCACTAGATTTACAGGATTATCCTAACACAGGCTGTGCAGTGACTTGTCAGAGAATTTACTTCGGCAGAAGAGTGGTCATCAGCTAAACTACGTAAGAAAGCTTCTTGCTGTGACCCAGCAGCCCATGTGCAGCTGCCTACCTGTCACTCGGCCAGTCTGTCCTTGCAAAACCTGCTGAGGGTAAGGAGCAGGGATGACAGTGGAATTCCTGTGTTTATATGGGAGCTATTTAATCAAAAGAAAGTTTTGCTGTCATACCTTCCTGTTTTCAGAAGTTATCCAGCCGTTAGCTTCCTAATCAAAAGAGATGTGGCAGTGTGCCACATAAACTGGGCCTCACTTCCAGCATGTAGCCCAAAGGATTTCCATACCCTGAGATGTGCCTAGAAACACATATCCTGAGTGAAAAGTTAACTTGTACACTACGCACATCAGAACATAAAAGAGCTACGTACAGAAATACTGCGCACTCAGATCAACAGACCACTTCGGAGAGCAAAGCTAGACAAAAAAATTCCCACAAGGTCTGGTATCTCATTTGTTATTCTGCATGTAGATACATTTCCACAAGGGAAATAACTTGCAAAGTTACACAGCAGGATCTTAATGTATTTAAATTAATATGTATATATAGATTTGCTTCACAGCACACTGCTGATGCAATGTGCATGTAGCATAAAAATTCTCTGCTTTATCGTGTGCAGAACACAAAAATTGAGCTGAAGAGTCTGTCTGGGTCCTTTGGTTGGTATTGTGAGTGCTCTTTGTCCTTTCATCTTCACCAAAGGATCTTAGGAAGAAGAATACTAAGTATGTTGGAAAACTAACTGCCTGGCAGTATATCCTAGGGATTAAAATGAAATTACTATTCCTATAGAATTTAGTTTGGGATTATTAATAAATAATGATTCATAGAGAACCTGGGGACTCCTGTCAGCTATCTAATTATGTATTTTATGAATTTCAAGGAATCAAGTATGATATGCCTGATTCAGACTGAAGGCTTCCTAACAGTAGATGCTGTATTGCTTTTATCTGCCTCATAGGTGAAGGGCAGGTTCATAACTTGGATCAAGCTGCTGTTACTGTGGAAAAGGAATATAATAGGGAAAAGGGCAGAAGGCCAAGATTTTGAGGCTTCTGTCATGAAATGGAGTGGCTAAAAATTTGCTGTTGCTGCTGAGAGGAGGCAAGGTTCCCCAGCCTGCAGCTGCTATCACGTGCTCTGGAACTCACCTCTGGCAGCTGTGAAGCTTAATACTTTCACTTCAGGAGGGGAAAGGGAAACAGTGAGGCCATGGTCGTTGCATCATACCAGCAACCCACTGCCCTGGGTAATTGCTGACTGTTATGTCTGTTCCTTGCCTGGTATCTGAAAACAGTCCTTGAAAACCAAGAGTTTAAGATCCATTAGGAAATTTTCCAAGAGAATTTGACGGTAGAAAGCAATAAACTACATCTGCTAAAAAAACAAATGGAATCACAGAATCATAGAACTGCAGGGGTTTGAAGGGACCTCAAGAGATCATTGAGTTCAACTCCCCCCTGCTAAAAGCAGGTTCCCAACAATAGATCACACAGGTAGGCGTCCAGACGGGTCTTGAATATCTCCATAGAAGGAGATTCCACAACCTCTTTGGGCAGCCTGTTCCAGTGTTCTGTCTCCCTCACCATAAAGAAGTTCTTCCAGTGGCTCTTTTGTATTAATGCTTTTGTGAATTTGAGTCTGATAATCACAACCTGATTATCCTGTGTTACTGAGGGTGTCAGATTTGAGGCTTGCAGCAGTTCTTTCTGGCTTTAATATCTATGAATCTACATCAATTCAACTTAGTATTAGTTATAATTAAGTGTGATTCAAGTGTCATGAGATATAATCTCAGCGAACATGTGGAGGTAGTAGAGAGGTCTGATTTAAATGTGAGCTTCATCCTGTACATATAATACTGCAGTTCAGTTGAGGTCATAAGCACAGTGCAGCGACTAGCAAACACTTTCATCCCTCCAGCTTGCACTCTGCATGAGTTCTGGATACCCCTGCTGCATATTCCAAAGGTCAGCTGAACATGATGGCTTCTAAGCAAATTGCAGGCTGCAGAATTCCACCCATATCATCTAACTATGTGTCTCATTTCAAAACATTTTCATTTTTTGAGAAATACTCTAGTTTGTACAGATGTAAACTGAAACTTCAAGAAATGTTCATATGAAAATGTGTACCATGACACCAAGATTTACTTAATCTAAAGCTAACTAATCCTTTCCTCAAAAAAATTGTAATATAGACCAGTTTTACAGATCATATCTGAGAGTGGATGTCATCTTTTGCATAAAAACATTTTATTTACAGGATAGACACTGCGTTCTTTTGCACTTCTGTACACTTACATTTGCCTTTGGGTGGAGCCATGTTTTAATCAAAGGATAAATGTTTTTAATGTATTATCACACTTCGATGTGGTGACAGACATCCATGACAGAAGTGTTCATAAGAAATCAACAAAGTGGAATCTATGTACATGTTGGTTTAACTGTTTTGTCCCTGTTAAGTATTCTTGCCTTTGAACATACTTGCCTGTGCACATGCTAACCTAAACATGAGTGAAGGAGTTTTAGAAAAAAAATGTTTGTTAAAAAATGGACTTCATCTGGACATACTAAAGTCAAGACTACACAGGTTTTCTGCTTATCTCCTCCTAGATAATTTACATGAGACATTGACATGACATTTTTCCAAAAGTAAAACCATACTTAATAGTAAATTTAAAAATGGAGAGAAATAAAATCTTGACATGTTTAACTAAACCTCACCACTTATGTTTCTTATTTCTACACTAATGGAGCATCCCTCCTGGTATCAAGTGAAACCAAACAGAAATACCAATCTAGCCAACTGGAAAATAAATTACAGACACAGTGCTATATGCAAATATCTAGTACCCAATTTTTCAAACCTAATTAGTGAATTTAATTGCATACATTTTTGAAAGCCTATGAATGTGATCTCCAGTTTGAATTGTACATAGAAATTAGACAAAAAATATCCTACATAATGCTAAGAGAAATTTTTTTGCATGATTTGAGAATCTTTGACACTAGGAACTTTGTTTCAGTATCTGTAAGCATGCCTGAGTCAAACTGTTCATATTTCCTCTGTGCTACTTGATGTACTTTTCTTTATGGATTTGTTCCAGTTGATATGGCTTTTCAAGTATGCCCTGAAAAAGTTCCAGTTTCTGGTTGTTTTTTTTTTACTAGTGTTTGATAACTTACGTGTATGTATCTATGCTTCACAGCAGTCGTACGGTGCTTTCCTATTCTCAGTCGTCTTTCTGCTTTTTAACAATGCACATCCCAAAGATTCGTTTCCATATCTGGTGTGCTGTTTCAGCATCCAGACCTGTGAAGGACAAATTCAAAGACTGGTAAGATATGCCCTTGATACTGACAAGGGGCAACTCCTTGAAAGTCAGGGTTACCTGTTTTCACAGTGATTCTCACAAAAGTTGAGGGCATCTGAGGGCATGTGTAGAAATCTGTGGAGGATTAATGAATCTTGTTCTGAACAACAAAAGGAATGTTCTGTTTCAGTGCAGACAACAGACAGCATGGCAGAACTGTATAGCAATGAGACACCTAAGGACTTATTTCCCATTCAGCAAGATTTTGGAGAATGTTGTCCAGTTCAGAAGTCTTGCGTGTTCCTTCAATCTACACCAATTCTTGTGAACAACGTCTTTTATTATTGTTAACCTTAATGATAGCCTTCTGAAAATTGATTAATCTTACATTAATGACGTTAAAGTAAAAATTTAATATCCAATTTTATAAGGGCTGCATGTGAACATGCAAGTGCAGTTAATGACCTGAACCAATCCAGCCAACTCTTACATAGCCTCTAACTAAAATGCCTAATCTCAAAATCTGTGTCACACTGCACAATGTAAAGTTCAGTGCTGATGTCTGCTGGACCACGACTTCGCACAAACTGTAGCATTATGTGGTTCATTACAACCAGAATCACAATTTCACACAGAGGAAGAAGCCTTTCATTGTTAGCGAGATGATGGAGCCTGAATAGGGAAAAAATTAACAACCGTAACTAGGGGTTTTTTGTTTTTGTTTTCTACAACTAAAATAAAAAAAGCGCCAAGGCATTCAAGGTAAGGCTTGTTATTATCTACTAAGTACTGGCCTAATAAGAAGGGATGAGAAGAAATGATAGAAGAGGGGCCAGAAATCTCATATCAGCTTCTGTAAATGAAGTTAGAACAGCTGACATCTTGTTCAGGAAGAAAGAAAGAAATTTAAGCATCTAGTTAAAGACTTGTTTTTGCACTGGGCAGCACTGTTCTGACATGAGAGAGCATTTACCAGTTCCATGATTGTTCTCAAAGAGCAGAGGCAGCCAGAGGCAGTTCTTGGAGTTTGAAGAAGAGACAAATGATTTTGCACAAGTTCAATTTATTACTATTGGTTCCTCAGAGACCTCAATGGCCTTAAGCAGTGCAATGATTCAGTCGTATATGTCAGCCACTGAGAATACTGCCTCGTTAGAGGAGAAATTTCCCATGCATCACTTTCCTCTATATGTCAACAGAACCACTGGTGGTGGAACTTGACTTTCTGTTTGACAACAAGGTTCTGAGCACACTACTGATCTCTATAAGAGAGGCCAGTAGGAAGAAAGCTAGACACTCTCCAGATCTTTTATCTTTTCAGTAGATATAAAACTTAAACATCAGATGGACATAAGGGGATTTTTTTTTGCTTGATCTTGTTTTGTTAACAACTGATTGGATTTTTGTAAGACAAAGTGTGCCAGACTGAGAACACAATGAATGGCTTCTGAAAGCATCAGTCTCAGTAAAATACAGTGCATACAGTGATGTCTCTTGCCAAAGTTATATGTTTAAGATTTGCCATTTATGAAAAATAGTCCTCTTTTTAAAAAAAGTGTGATTCATGTGCTTAAAGATTTGGTGCACAGTCTTTTTATTTTTACTTTCAAGGAGGGAACACAAATCCTCTCTGAATTTGTTGTTCTTGCCAGTTGCCATGTGGGGAGGAGCACCTCTCTTTCTCAAATTCTCTGCCTTCTGCCACCATAAGAGGAATTTCGTTTGTAGTCATAATGTTGAATTCATTGAAACTAGAGCAAGGAAGCAGGCACTTACAAGGTAGGTAAGTCAAAAGTCATCCACTTCAGCACTCTTATCTGTTCAGTCCATTAAGTGTGCACTCCACTGTCAATCTGTAGCTTTTCAGGATGAGCTAATATGTTTTACAGTGAGAACTCTAGTTAACAGCTTACAGGGCACCCTATTTTTCTTCCAAAACAGTAGCAATGATTTAAACATGATGAGCATATCTCGTGTATTTGGAACATTTTCTCAGTTTTTCCTGTGTAAGCATGAATTTGTGACTGGCATTAAAGAAATGCTGAGTAACCAGATCATCAGTGACTAAAGAAACATCTCTTTAACTGCATTTCTGAAGAACATTTCATCCTAGTGTAGCAGGAGAAGTATGAGTGATTGAATACCATTGATAAAATGATATCACATGGGAATTTGCAGGTGAAAACACTGAGAAAGTGCCATACCTTCAGTGCTTTATGGCCCATCATACTGCTGCTGTAGCCCTAAGATTCAAATGGCAGGGATACTAAGAACAGAGATCTTCATAGTGATTTTATTCATGCAGTCTCCACTAAGCATGACATGTCTGCACTATGGTAATTCCCCAGCACCTTCTGCCTTTTCCCCCTGATCAGAAAATTAAATTATTTCAAAAAACTTTATTTATTTCCCATTTCATATTCTTCACCCTTCCTGGTGCCATCGCTCATTTGAGCTGCCAAATGACTTGTCAAATTGGTCTGTGGTTTGTGTAGCTAAATGCATGCTGTGTGGAGATCTCAGTCTCTTTGTATGAGGCATAGCATACAGAAAATTTCCCTTTGTGTTAGCTGACGGCAACTTGAAAATACATTGGTACGCCAAAAGGAGATCACAGAATCATAGAATCACCAGGGTTGGAAAAGACATCCAAGATCATCCAGTCCAACCATCTGCCTACCATCAATATTTCCCCTCTAAACCATGTCCCTTAGTACAACATCTAAATGTTTCTTGAACAACTCCAGGGATGGTGAAGCAGCTCACTCCAGTGCCTGACCACTCTTTTGAAGAAAAAATTTTTCCTGTCATCCAACCTGAATCTCCCCTGGCACAGCTCAAGGCCATTCCCTCTAGACCTATTGCTAGTGATGTGGGAAAAGAGGTCGACCCCACCACACCACAGCTTTCTTTCAGGTAGTTGTAGCAAGCGATAGAGTCTTGCTTGAGCCTCCTCTTCTCTGGACAAAATAATTGTAGTTCTCTCAGGCACTTCTCATTATACTTGTGCTCCAGAGCCCTCACCAGCTTTGTTGTCCTTCTCTAGGCACGCTCCAGATGTCTTTCTTGCACTGAGGGACACAAAACTGAACACAGTACTCAAGATGCAGCCTCACCAGTGCTGAGTACAGAGGGATGATCACTTCCTTGCTCCTGCTGGCAACACTAGTTCTGATATAAGCCAGGATGCCATTGGCCTCCTCGGCCACCTAGGCACACTGCTGACTTACGTTCAGTCTAGCACTGACTAACACACACCCAGGTCCAATCAGTCTTCCAACCACTCTGCCCCAAGTCTGTAGCATTGCTTGGGGTTGTGGCCAAAGTGCAGGACCTGGCTCTTGGACTTGTTGAACTTCATCCCATTGGCCTCATCCCTGTGATCCAACCTGTCCAGATCCCTTTGTAGGTCCTTCTTACCCCCAGGGAGACTGACACTTCCTGCCAGTTTGGTGTCATCTACAAACTTACTGAGGGTGTGCTCAATCCCCTTGTCCAGGTCATCCACGAAGACAGTAAACAAGACAGGCCCCACTACTGACCCCTGGGAACACCACTCATGACCAGTCACCACTCTCTGAGCCTGGCCATCCAGCCAGTTCTTTACCCAGCAAAGAATGTACCTGTCCAAGCCACAGGCTGCCAGCTTCTCCACGTGAATACTGCAGGAGACTGTTAAATGCTTTGCTGAAGTCTAGGTAGGCTATGTCAACAGCCTTTCCCTCATCCACCAGGTGGGTCAAATGAGATGAACCAGTAGAAATGTGTAGTTTGACCACAGGTCCTGCAATTCTGGCTGATTTCAGCTGGCTCTACTGTATAATCGCAACACATCACATGGGCGGATCCAGAACACAGACAGCTAGCACACCATCTGGAAAAAAAACACAGGATTCTTGCCCAGAGAATGCTATGTGCTCACTTTGACATAGGCCCCCATTTCTATGCCATTGTTGTAGAAATGAAGTAGGAAACAGCTGGCCATGTGGACATAGTTATTGCAGAATACAATTTCTGCAATAGGGTAGGAAAAAAGGTCACTGAAATTGTCCGTGTGTAATGAACTATCCATATGCAAATGACTTTGATGGCTTGGAACATCTGTTTTGGAGGTGGAGCTCTGTTGCTTTCACTCCTGTCTTTTGTTTCCCCTGAAATTTAAACTCCAGCACCAATGTCACAAAAGATTCTTACACTGGGATAATAATAGAAGATAATGATAATATGCTAAACTTTGTGATGATTGTGCATTCAAATGGCATTACTTTTGGCTAAGCAGAAAACTACTGCTCACAAGCTAGTTTTTCATGTCTGTGCACCCAAAGGCAAAAAAAATTAAGCAAATTTAGTCAGCTTGTCAAGATAAAATAACTTATAAAACAATTTTTTTCATTGGAAATTTTAGAGTAGTTTAGAGAAGAGCTTGTTTCAGACCTATATTCTAAAGGAAATGTCACATTACAATAGGAAGAAGAAAATGCTGAACCTCCTTAGAAAAGTGAGTTAGCCTCAAAGCACGTTTAAGTATGAGGAAACTGAAGCAGGCAGATACATACTGTTGGCTTATTGCCTGTCTGGATTTTGATATCATTTATTCTACCAGAAGTAAAGATTAATTGATTTGGATCTTTTTCAAGGTCTGTGTCTGTCTGTTTCTACCATCATGAGTCCCTGAAGACCTGCACTATAAGTCAGACTGCCCACAAAAGGGAACTCTGTGAAAGGTTATGCTAAGACACTGGGGAGTCTGTGGCTCCTGTACTAATCACAGTGTCTCAACTCAAGGATCACAGTTTTTCAGCTCTCAGAAAGGAGTGATCAGGCACCAGAAGAGAGGGAAGAACCAAGCCGTCTTTTCACTATTCTCAGAAACCTCAAGAATGTCCAGAAGTTGTATACTGACCATATTCCCAAGGACACACACTTTGCAGAAGTCACGTTATGATTTAGGATTAACTTCTTTAATTTTTTCCTTCTTCTTCTTTTTCTTTTCTCCTTTTTTTTAACTGACAGAAGAAGGATGCTTGCAAATATGAATATGTCGTGTCAGATCTGCAGTATTGAGGATAAGGGAGCTGTTCTGTTTGTAGAAGTGGGTAGTATCCTTTTATCAGTACTCAGTAAATCTCTACCTGAGGAGGAAGGTCTGGATTAATTTCTTCATAGATTTAGGCTTGGCTTTGGGGTTGGTTTAGATTATTATTTATGTAAATGGACAGGCCTGCATAACTGCTATAGAATGCATTCCAAATACTCATTAATGAATGCAGTGGATTTAAGAAATAATAATACACTGAAGTCCATGCACTGCAAATGGTACCTGGATGATTTGCATGCACTTACCACTACATATTAAATTAATTTTTATGTACTTAGATGCTGGTAATTGTATGCATAAGTAATCTTCAAAAGCAAGCATTTCCTTCCTTAAAAGTTGTATGTGCTTATTTTTTGCAGGCAATACATGTATCACATTTCTAACATTAGAACTGTAAAATGCATGCACTTTTTTTCCAGATCCCATTTTTTAGTGCAGTTTCTCAATCATGCATAATTTTTCCCTGACAATCCATCTGACAGTCTACAAATAATTTCTAAATCTGCTGGTTGCCTTCAAGCAAAAGGACAGAAATTCCATTGCTCTTCATTTCCTGAAAATCGATGGATTAGTGCCCCCACCAAAAAGACAGGTTGAAGGGCAAGTTGTTAGGATTTGGATGTATTACAGCAGGCATTTTTTGCACTAGCAACATTAGAGAGGATGGTTAAGAGAGGAAATACTGGAGAAAATTAATAGGATGCTTTAAGGTAAATATCATAGAGCAAAGAATTATTTTGTGAAAAGGTCAGGGGATCAGATTTATTATTTTGAATCAGAAATAATGTAGTCAGTGGGACTAGGAAAGTGGTCATCCCTCTGTAATCAACCCTGATGAGACTGCACCTCAAGTACTGTGTTCAGTTTTGGGTCCCTCACTACAAGAAACACACTCAGGTGCAGGAGCATGTCCAGAGAAGGGCTGGTGAGGGATCTGGAGCACAAGTCTAATGAGGAGCAGCTGAGGAACTGGAATTGTTCCATGTGAAGAAGAGCAAGCTCAGAGGAATTCTTATCACTCTCTACAACTCCCTGAAATGAGGTTGTGGCAAGGTGGGGGTTGGCCTCTTCTCGCACTTATCATTGGATGAGAGGGAATGGCTTCAAGTTGCACTTGAGGATGTTTAGGTTTTATATTATGAGAAATTTATTTTCAGAAAGAGTGGTGAGGCGTTTGCACATGCAGCCCAGAGAGATGGTGGAGTCACTGTCCCTGGAGGTGTTCAAGAACCAAGGAGATGTGGCACTAAGGGAGATGGTTAGTGGGCATGGTCGGGAAGAGTTCATGGTTGGACTAGGCTGTTGTAGAGGTCTTTTCCAGCCTTAATGTTCTATGACTATAAGACTCTATGAAAAAAGGGAACATAGCTTTCTTCATACTGCAAAGAGCTTTTATTACAGCTGCTCATGGAACAAAATAAATAAATAAATAAATAAATAAATAAATAAATTGAAAGAAACATGAATGTTAGTTTTGATTAGCTTCTGTGTTTTCTATTATCTGATATTAAATGTTTTGTGTTGCATTGTATACAAAGTAAGGCCCCCCAGACAACTTAAGTTATCTCAATTAGAGCAATATACCAGCTCTCTATTAGTGCTGTGGGAATACATCCAGCAGACAGGAAATAATTTCTATGAGAAATGATTAGTGCTTCAGCTTGATTAAGAGTAGCACAGTCAGGGTCAACATGCTGCTGCATGGCCTGCTATCCTGACTGTCATTTTCCTTCTATTCACATGAAAGTGAGAAGTATTTTCTCACTGCAAAATTATGTGAGAAATAATCACCTCAGAATCCTCCTGGCGTGGATAGGCAAAGATTTCTTATGATACAAAGTGCTGACAAAGTCAAATCACATTGCTTCATATCCACATATTCTTGTGAAAGCTCTAATTCTGGCCTGAAAACAAATATTTTTATCTGAGCAAGAAAGTATCCTTTACTAGTCAGGCTTTGCATTTCTGTTTGTATTCTAATCTGGTTCTCCTACTGAAAATAGCAGGAGGATTTCTACCCATATTGAGATAAGGCATTATGAGGAAAAGGAAGTTGAAGGAAACTTTGCAGGTCATATAGGTATTCCAGCAGTGCAATTCTGATCAGCATTGGTCCCTTAGCATTCCTGTCCACAAATATGACTCTTCAGAACTGTGCATACTCAGAATTGAGTTGTGGCAGTAGGAAGTTCCAGTCCTCGCCCACAGCAGGAGGTTGGAACCAGATGATCTTTGACGTCCCTTCCAACCCAAGCTATTCTATGATTATATAATTCTGTGAAGTTGGCAGTGATCTGCACTGTGACAATTGCAATTGTGACCACTGCCAGGTTCATCACTGTGATTTATAGTGTTAAAGTGATGCTACTGAAGTAACACTCTCTTGAGAGTTGTAAAAAGTATGTGCAAACTCCAGTTTTCATTTTGCAGTTCTGCAGGTTAGCATCCTTCGCCTACATATACTCTGGTGTTGTAACATATGAGAAAAGTTCAGAGTGTCGAATTTTTGTACTGTGTCACTGCCCATTTTTCACAAATTGACTATGTAATGGGCTCCAATTTGCCTTTCAGAAGTACCCAATATCCTGCAGAAATATTCTGAAAACTCATAATAGAAAATTTTATTTTTTCACAGGCATGTAACTCCATGAATTCAGGCAGGAATCTGACATTATCATAGACATTACAATTTATGTTTATGTATGAATCCATTGCTTCAGGACACAAAGTAATCACTAACTAATACCGACTGGGAAAAATTTCTCCTCTGGGAATGCTTCTCATGATGAGATTTTTCTCAGCTATCCTTAGAACACCTGATCACTGCAGAATACAGGGCAAGTGATATGAACTATAAAAAGATCCCTCAAAAAAAAAAAAAACCAAAAAAACCCCTACTTTATTTCTCATTATTATTTCCCTCCCCCCCCCAAAAAAAAAACAACAACAATAAAAAGAATCTACTTTATTTCTCATTGTTACTTTCCTAAGTAATGCCATAGTTCTGAACTGGGATAATAAAAGCCATCTCCTCACCAGGAATAATCAGCCTCCATGGGTTCTTTTCCTAGTTACAGCTGTAGAACTCCTTTGATATTAACCAACACCCACAACCAGGCTTGAAAATGAGAGCTTGTTTCAAGTCAATTGGGTGACCATTTTTATTTCTCTGTAATTACTTACTGCCTGCTACAAGAGAAGAGGTGAAGCTCCAGACAAACTAACGTTCCTTCGTTTTGTCTTTGACACTGAATACCAGCGGTCAGACAGTTTGGCGAGCTTGTTTTCCTCAACTGCCTTATTTAAAAGTTTTCCTTTTTTTTTTTTTTTTTTTTTTTTTTTAATGAAGATGAAGATATCCTCAAGCTAGCTGTTCAAGTGAATTTTATTCCTACCGCATGGTAGGAATCAACTAAACAAGGGTCTTTCTGTCCACTTGTCAGTAAGCATTCAGCAGAGAACTCCCATCAGAGACCAGATCCAGAAACTGTCCAGGACAGCTGCAGAAAACTGAAGAAGCAATTGAAAATTGCAGGCCAGGTTATGGTCTCCATGCCAGTAACATAAATCCCCAAAATTGTTTCAACTGGTAATACTTAGCGGTTTCATAAGCGCTATGCCTTCCAGAAGCGCTGTGTCCTTTTAGCGTGAGCTCCATGCGCCAGGAAAGCCCATGAGGCACTTGTTCCTCCTCTGATTCCAGCAGTACTGTTTCTGTAACTAAAGACTGGTGATCAAAACGTCTCGAACGTGCAATTTCCTAGCTGTGCCTTGACCAAGCATTTTGCAGCATTTATTTGTTTACGCCAATTCTATTTCAAAGGTCTCTATTAGAAACATTGGTTAAACAAAATATTTTTCAATTAATTAACAAAGTCCTAACTTATCTGCAATGTAATGTGGCTAGTTATCATACATTTATGATAATTTATGCTAATGTGCGCCACAGAGTCCTATAGGAAAACTCATTTTTGGCTGCATTTTACTATTTATGTTCCATCTCTGTATCAGTTCAGTTACATTGCAAGTGGAGGATTTTATTTGTGAGTTCATAAAATGTACTTCTTCTATTTTTTTTGTATGAGTTTTTGACCTTTTCAGATCAGAAAAGGACATCAAAAAATACCTCTTGTAAACAAGAAGTAGTGAAGTATTTTTCTTGGAGACAGAGTTCCTATGTCTTTGGGAACAATGTTACTTGAAACATTTGTTATCACTTCCTCTTTTAAACAGTTTAATAAACCAAAGCTTCACACTGATATTTGAAAAAGGTTAAGATAATATTTTTTTTATTTTTTTTTTCATCAGTGATTTCAAAGGGGAAAAACACATAATTTAATTCTAATTGTTGGTCCCATTTCCCCAGAATGGCATGTATTGATAAAACAGATTTAATCGCAACTTTGCTGAAAGCTGTTACATACCATGGCCATGAACAGGGGTAAATGAACCCAAACAGAATAGGAGGAAGTAGGGGTTCCATGAAAACACTGTAAAATGGCATGTAAATACTTTATCAGAAGAATGCTATTTATACAAAGCTTTTAGAATCAATGAACAGTCAGTCCTCCAGAGTCTGATTTCAGAGTCACTTCTAGTCCCTCCTGGTTGCAATGAGTCTTCTGTGCAGGTGTGCTGGAGCTCTGAGAGAAAATGAAGGATCAGCTGGTTGAGGATATTCTCTCATGTTGGGGAGGAATGGAAGCATGTTGGAGGATCTTCCAGGGCTCAAGCTGTTTTTAGTTGCAAAAGTCCTCTCTGGGCCATTTCTGAGGCATGGATTGTCAGAGTACAGCAATGCTTTGTCTACCCTCTTCGTACAATTGCACCCCCTACCCTGCAAATGCATGCACTCATTCTCAGGGCTTCATAGAATGATGTCTGAAGGCACTTCAGTGTTCTTTTGCCTTTTAGGAACCAGTCAAATTTTGGAGTGTCTTACAAGACATAATTTGTGTCTGCGCCTTTACTGTTATAAATAAAAGGTTATGAAGAATGGAGAGAGGAGAAAATGAACAGGAAAGACTAAGAGGGCATTAGCATGAGACTGGAAGCTACTAATGAGAAAGAAAAAGATAAATGATCCAAGCCAATTATTCTGGGCAGCCAAAGAGTCTATAATCCTTGGACAAGTTGTAAAAAATCTGCTGACCTCTATTTTCATAGAACTGGAAATTCTTGACTAACCTATAGAAAAGATTTTTAGATGTTCAGTGGAAGAATGGGATTGGACAGTACTGTAATATACTGCCCCATTCATGCCTTTTCTTTATTGGTGATTAAGTAAACAAGATGAAAACTTCTGCAAAGAGAATAAGAGAGTGGGACTGAAATGTAAATAGGTTGTCTTCCCAACAAAAGGTCAGAATGAAACTCCAAAATATTGCAAGTTGTCTGAAATCTCCTAGTTCATACAAAATTAAATGTTTTATTTGGTGATTATTTGGTTCACTTTTTTACCCTTTTCATCTGGAATTATTTTGCCCAACTGCATAGCTGATAAAGGCATTTGACCTGCAGGGTAAACAGTGCATTTAGAAATAATCCGAGGAAAAAGCCAGGGACAATTGCTGAAATATTTTCCTTCCCTTCCATATTTCTGTATTTCAGCTAACAAAATCAAAGACTTAGGAGTTCTACCAAGAAATTTAGAGGAAGTAATCTGGCATCCATGTCAATGTTTCAAGTCACTGTTAATGCAAGGGTGATGAAGAAAAGCAGGTATTTGAAAATGCCTTTGGAAAGTGTTATAATGGATCTGTTCTCATAAGTGAATGAATTAGGATGTAGAACTGGCTTGAAAAATTCCTTATGGGTTTACAAGTTGCAGAAAGTCTCTGGGGAGATGGATTCTGGGCCATAAAGCCGCCAAAGTACACAGATCTGTGTGGTATAGACAACATTTGGGAGCTGACAACTTTCCGCAACGAAGATGCCTCTGATACTGAAAACCAGAACGCTCTGTCTGTCTGTCTGATGTGTTAAATCAGACTTAGCATATACTTTCATTTAAGTTAGCAATTATGAAGTTAAGAAGGAAAATTCCATATAATAGAAGGGAAAAAACATGAAAATGAGTGTAATTGTTCTCTATTTAACAAATTTAGGAGGGTTTCTTCCTTGTTTCCTTTGATATCCAAACTCCTTTAGAAATGATTTAATGTTCATTAGTATCCTAGATGTGCTTTGCAAAAATGTTTATCCTTCCCTTTCCTTGTACTTTTCCTCTGTTTATTTCAATGCCACATGAAAAATAATGACTCCAACTTACACTACCATTCAAAACTGTTATTATGAAAAGGGCACTGGACGGAATGTTTGATCACCCACTTGGTGCATGTGTTTATATTGGCTAACAACAGGGTAACGGAGGTGGTAGATGTTGAAGCCAGCTTTGGTTCCTTCTGTCAGAAGAGATCTTAGCTTGCTCTCATGTTCTCCCTGTATTTAGTTGTCTATTTGTATAAAAATTCTGAATACGAAGTATTTTTCAGACCTTCTCTGTCAAATGTATTTGAATTTAGACAGCTGATTCAAAATGTGATGGACCAACTACTGGAATACAGTGATCCCATTCCTTTAGTAAACCAGGACAACACAGGATGGCATGACAAGGCCCTTAATTTCAGAAGCTATACCTATAAGTTCTACCCTGCTACAAAACTCTTAGCTGAAACTGTTTTTCAATAAAAATGATGAATATTACTTAATATTGTTATCTTGCCTTTGAGTAATTTCTTTGTAATGTATGCTTGAAAATAGAGCTGTTCAAAATAAAGAGAGCTATTTTCCTCATGGAAAACGCCTATTTTCTAAAGATTGACAGAAAAGAGTATTTCTTAGTTCAAGAAGCTGTAACAGTTAAGAGTTTTGAAGGAAACAATATTATGAGCAGGGTTCACCAGTCTTCCCTCTTTCACAGTGCTCAGCTTTCTCCTCTGTAAAGGACAATGTGCATTTTATGATAGAAAAGCCTTGTCTGCGAGGCTAATTCTGAGGAGAAAGTCACGTAAGGTGGCATCATTACACTGGAACACCTCCAGTTAAAACTGCAGGGACTACCTCAAACTGAAATAATAGATTTCATCAGAAAATAGGTTTTTTTTCAAACAAAATTTAGCCAGTAATTCTCCAAGGAGAAATAACACTGATAAACATTTTTCACTCATAAACGTACAAAGCTTTTCATATGTACCTTCAGAGAGAGAGCAAGAATGGCAACAAATAGAAAACATCAAGAAGTTCCGTAACTTAGAAAAGATATTGAAAAGATGTCTTTCACTTTTAGATGTATTTTGCTTTGATAGTATTAGGTACAAAACTACAACTGGACCAGTTTCACTGATGGGACAGTGGAAATGAGTCTGCTGCATTCATATAGGCAGATCTTGAATAATTCTGAAGTTTGTCCTTTATTTTAAGAGCTATATTTCCATTTCTGAATGCTACAAAACGTGACAAAAGTTGTGAAAAAAGGCATGATCAGGGAAGAGAGAAGAAAGAAGAGCCATCATTTCCATTAAAAACTGATGTTTCTCAGCCATGACTTTTCTCTCCAGACATTGGAGAGAAATTTCTAAGTCTACAGAAAAGGCATGCA
Source organism: Pavo muticus (assembly GCA_016647715.1). Taxonomy (NCBI): domain Eukaryota; kingdom Metazoa; phylum Chordata; class Aves; order Galliformes; family Phasianidae; genus Pavo; species Pavo muticus. The sequence continues at coordinate 528,195 of JACDJE010000200.1, read as the reverse complement.
TCTTATGATACTAGAAAGCATTTAGCTCTGATCCTTTGGCAGTAATGCATAGATACACAAGTTGGCTCTGTTTCCACTGTATAGATAATGCATGATTGTAGTATATCTGATATACATACAACAAGATCTAAGAGAAGAAAATGTGTTGCACATAAAAATTCATTGATACAGATTGGTTAGGATTATGAGGATCATTATGTTGCTGGCTATGCAGTATCTACCTAGTATACACCTCCTTGATTCTGAAACTTTAAGTGCAGTAGGAAATGATATGCTCTATTAGCAAAATAGCTGAATAGTTTGCAAAACAGCCCAGTTTCCTGCCTCCCACCTAGGACACTAACGTTCTTGGGGAGCCTGAATTAATCCAGTTAGCCCTGCATCCACAAGGGAGCCTAAGCAATGCATGAAACACAGAGCTCTGGAGCAGTGTAAGTGTGATGTAAACATGTGCATTGAAACCTACGACAGCAGCAGACCTGAGAGGCAAGGTTTTGATTGAAAGCCCAGCTTCAGATTGCATTCTGAATAGTAGTATAAGTTAATTGATGGCTTCTGGTTTGTTATATCTGCAGGGTTACTGGGGCTTCGGCAGTTCAAGGAAGTGATTGTGTTAGTTCACAATAGCAAAAAGGAATTTAGGATTTAGGATGACTCTTGGCTCTCTAATGAAAAGAGCACATCTTTCTATATGAGTACTTAATCTGTTTAGCAATCATTTCCCTGATTTTTTTTCCAGTCTTTCATGTTTTCTGTACGATTTTTTGTCTGTTTTCAGAGTTTTCCACACACATGCATTTGTATAATTACTAGTGAGAAGAAATAGGTTATCAAAAAGAAGATACAATAAACAGATTTTTAGAGAAGTGATTAAGGACTGCTGAAGAGGACTCGAGGACTGGTATTTTAATAATTATATTTTACAAATGACTAGTGATTTTGGATGTATTCTTTATACGTGGGACTGCTTAACCAAATCTAAATAAGACCTGATTTTCTCAGAGCAAAGATTTGCCACTGGGAAGGTCAAACAACTGTAGACTGTCCCAAATCAACAACAGAAATGCAAGAGCAGTATCAGATACCTGCTCTTTCATGGAACACATCAATTCTCAGTCAAACAACCTACCCAACTAGGAAAACTGGGCTGGCATTCCAAACATTAAAACACTCTTCAAGAGGCACCACTACTCATTGTCGGTGCTGTGTGCTGCGGTGCATATTGCTTGACATTTGTGTAGGGCTTTGTATCTTGGTGAAGCCTTATGTAAGATGTAGTTACCTTCACTTCTAAGATTTTCTCCTATGATGTAGATCTCTTGGATGCCTGAACACAGAGCTGTAACTCTTAATATATATAATACAACCTTCAGCTTCAATTTTGCAGACCTAAGGGAATAAGAGGAACTGTGCTGGTATCGTGGAATGCAAACAGGTGTGCCTTTGCTTCCTCTTTCTACAGGAGTACTATTCTATTAACATTAGTCTGCCAAGTTAGGTACATCATGTCCCAGCACAACACTGCCTCCAGTACTATCTGTTTGGCAGACAATAAACTCTGTTTTCAATGGGTGGTCCAAATATAGTTGAAGGCAGCAATACTGCAATTGGATTTCAATCATTCTTCCAGTCTGGGAGGTTATGTTCTGAGAAATAAGAGATGAACTGGTTATAAAATATAAAAATATCTTCAAACTGTCCCAAGGAAAGTTGTGCTACCTTTTATGAAAAAGGTTGTGTCACTGTGTGGCTTTCACTAACGGACAGGTGGCATAAGCCATGTCCTCTGAAAGAACACGGTTGTGATTATTTACATTTCTGCAGTGAGCCAGAAGTAAAATAAGAGCCATACAGTATTAAAGAAAGGTACTTTCTCCCCAGTAGTAGTCCTTGCAGCAGTACAGAGGTAAAATGACACAAAGAGGTGGACAGTGACCACAAAGGAGCACAACTCCTCTTCACTGTCTCTTTCTTTGGGTGGACCCAAAGAAAGGCTCCTGGGCCAGAGATTCACTGCCTCAGGTTACATGCATGGCTGAGGATTTTTCTCCAGGCATGGACAAACCTGGTGAACTCTTTAAAATAAGGCAACAACAATTTTAATAATAATTATAATTATAATAATAATAATTTTAAAGAAAGAGAAAGCAAACACTTAGGAAATGGCAGGCAGTGGGAGGGAAAGGAGGTTAGGCATGGAGTACAGGGAGTAGAGGAGGAAAATGGAGGAAATAAAGGAAAGAAATGATAAAGTGAAAACAAGTGATGAAAGGAAGGACTGCAGAATGGACTGACAGTGTAAAGAGGTGAAATAAAACATGTTTCTTAGACAGACGTTCATGATTAGGAGAGGTTATTTCTCCATCATTTTTATTTCCTTGGCAGAGAACAGGGAGCTGTAGGGAGGAGGAACTTGGTGCTAGGGCTGATGGAAACATTTGTTTCAGCTGCAGCTCAGGCAGGGGAAGAATTTCAGACTGGTCAGATCCAGGTGAGAGCTTACAGAGCAGAGGTGTCAGTGTTGGAGGCAGGAGCCCTTAATATCTGTATTAATTTGTCAGGCCTGGACTAAGGAAAGCAGTGTTAATGAGGCTTTAATATACTTGCTGCTGCCATGTGACATGCATCTATAAATATTCAAGAGCTGATGGGATCACTTAAGCACTCTTTCTTTGTTTCAGCCTCAGTTCCCATCCCAAACTGAACTGGAAAATTTTTTATAGTCTTTGGCTTGTCTCAGTTAAATTAACCCTCCCACCCCTCTTTCTATACCTCCTTTCCTGTCTACTTCTTCTGAATCACTCTCTCGAGTGGTGTCCAGGCTGCTTTCAGCTCTGGCGTTGAACTGTAGCTTGTCACTAAAAGCATCCTGGCATGTACATGAAAGGGATTTGGAGGTGGAAATGACCACCAGCTAAATCACCTCATCCTGCCTCCAGTCAGTGCGGGATTGTTCCTGCAGCACGCTCCCAGGGACTTTGGGTTTCGATGCTTTGAGCAACAGAAATTCCAGCCCCACTCCCTTTGGGAGGGGTGCCTGAGGGCTAATAGATCACACTCTTATGCAATTTTTCCTGATACATAGCCTGCATTTTCCTTTGTTTGAAGTCTTTACTCTGTTATTCCTATTTATAACTAGTGCTGGGTGAATCCCAGGTGGTTCTGAGGTTTATTTCTGTTTAAGAAGGCATGCAGAAGGGCAGAGTCTGGTCCACATTCTTTAAACCTTTTGGTGCCTTCCTGACAAGGTCCATTATTTCTTCCCTAATACCGCCCATGGCCCGGTAGAAAACCTCATTTCTCTCTATCCTATGAGGATAGAAGGCTGGATTTTGGCCAGTGCTCTGCTCTGGTAAATCTCTTCTTAGAACAGACTCTAAAGTCCTGAATCTCTGATTCCTCTCCATTATATACCTTTTCCTCATTAGTACCTATAAATATTATTCCTTCCAACTTAATTTCCTCTACCCATCAAGCTCTTGCCATGCTTTTTGTTCTCTCTGAACTGGTTGGGGTTGTTTATCAATAACTTTTCATCGAACCTGTTCATGTGATGCATAACCAATACACGGTGTTTCTTAGGCTGTTATTTCAGGTAATAATATAGAATCATCATAGAATCAAAGAATGCATTGCATTGCAAGGCACTTTAAAGAGCTGCCAGGTTTGTTCCATTCCTATGTCCCTAGGGAGAGTTTCCCAGGGGATCTCCTTCAACAATCCCTTAAAAAGCGTGAAGTATGCACTCATAAAGTTCATGGTCCTGACTCAGCTCTCTGTCAGGGTAATATTCCTCAAGATCACAATCTCAGCCAGGGCATAGTTCCTACAGCCCAAGATGCCTCCAATAATAACCCTTTGATGATCTCCTCAGCATTTTTGATCACAAGGTCCTCTAACACTTTACCTCTCATTGGTCTGTCCGATACTTGGACAAGGAATTTATCCTCAATGAACTCCAGGAGTCTCCTGGATTGCTTGCATGTTTCTTTCCCAGCACATATCCAGGTGGTCAAAATCCCCCATCGGGATGAGAGCCTGTGAGTCCAACACTTCTTGTATTTGAAGCAAGGAGGCTCCATCAACAGGCTCTCCTTGGTCAGGTAGCCAGTAGAAAACCCCAACAACCAGATGCCCTTTATTAATCTGGTCCATAATTATAACCCACAAGTTCTCAACTTGATAATGGCTGTCTTTTTTAGAGGCAGCTCCTCACAGCCTATCCACTTCTTAACATAGAGGACAATTCTTCCACCCCTCCTGCTCTGCCTGTCTCTTCTAAAAGGCTTGTAGCCTTTGATCATAGTATTTCAGTTGTGCAATTTGTCCTATGTTTCTGTGATAGTAATTAGGACATAGTTTTCTAATTGCACTATGGCTTCCACCTCTTCCTGCTTATTTATGATCTTTATCTTATTTAACCCTCAGTAATCAGATGGGAGCAAGTGGGATCCTTTCTCTTGTTATGAAAGGATTTCGTATGAAAGAATTCAATCACTCAGGGGCTGTGAATTCTTCCTTTAGAGCTGTTGTCTGCACATGGAGATAGGTATGGCAGAATCATCTTAGCATACTCCACACTTGAAGCCTGCCCAAGCAGTAGTTCAGTCATTACTGATAACGCTCTTCAGCAGGTGCACCTTAAGCATGCATGCAAGTTCAGAGACAGCACTGTCAGGACTGTCTGAAATACTTCAGTGTGAGAGCAGTTTTCTCCTAACTCAGATTTCAGAGTCATTAGTGCAGTCTTTGTTTTGAGCATCTAAACTTACCAGAATACCTAAATCACACTGTTAGTAATAATTACGATGGCTATGACACAACCCTGATGAAATCTTTCTTCTGTTTGGTTTGAAGAGGTGTTTAAATCCAGTAATCCACATTCCTGACAAAATGACCTCTAAGCCATAGTAGATAGTGTGTCTTCTTGATCTTTCCCTTTTAAGTCTAAATCACAATAAAATAATTGTTCTGCTGTTGCAAGAGAGATAATTGAGAAGTCCTTGCTGCAGCCTGGTTGTCTAGGGAGACATTCATATTATTGTGAATATTATTTTCAAATGCCTTTACTGAGGCATTTTCAGTTTTCATACAACAACAGAGTTCAGCAAGTTCACTGGTTCATTAATAGCATTGCTCTCTTAGAAAAACATCAATTATACACCTGATCCAAATCCAGGACCCTGGCTTTTCCCAGACATGCCTCTACCATTGTAACACTAGGCAGGAGGTAGGGAGAAGGCACAAGGACTGCTTCTGCTGTATGTTTTCTGTGGTTTAAGTAAGTGTGCTGTTAGCCTGCTAGACCCTGAAAGGGAGGCAGGAGAAACAACTATCTGTGAGGCTTGCTGTCTCATGGGCAGCACAGCAGTAGTTGTTCTTCAGTGGTTGTTCACACAGTGGGAACTGAGACTAGATCAGAGTGGGGAAACTGCTTCAGTACTGCAGAAATATGGGTGTAAGATGAACAGGGCTTCCAAGGATCTGGTCTTCCTTTGTCCCTTTATGTCCTGAGCAAACATAAGTTCAGAGTGACAATTTTCAACATCAGCTAGTACCTAAACTATATATATGTACCTAAAATTTGAAAGCAAGAGTTTATTGTTTATGTCGAACAACATTGTCAAGAAGCAACAGCCTATGTATAGCTAGAACAAATCGCTGTAGTGGACAGAGTAATTACTTAGAACATGGTAAATAAGAATATTTATTTCCTGAGGCAGATGACGAAAGACATCAAACCAGTGCTAAGATGACTCAGAAAAATTTATGACTGGTAGCACACGTACACAGGGAGACCCTTCTGGCATTATAGACTGTAAATGAGTTATTCCTGGGAGGCAACAAAAGAGGTTCTGTCTGTTGTATAATTACTTTTTATCTGTAGTGCTTTTTCAAGTCAAGAAAACATTGGCTGAATTTCAAGACAAAGATTAGGCTCAAATGCAATCATAGTTTTTCAGAAATGTGATAAATATTCTTCAAGAAACTATTTCCCAAGAAAGTCACAGAAATGCATCCAGCCAGGTTACAAGATATTGAGAACAGTATCCAAAAGTTCCAGAAGTTGCTACCACTGAAGATCAGTTGCCACAAGCAATTTCACCAAATTGAACTTCTACCTGTCAGGTTTGCTAATGCTCTGACAAAAAGATAATTAGCACTTTAGCATGATCTGTTTCATAAATATTGATTTATACATATGCACAATTAATCACACATATCAAGCACTCATTTTGAAGGAGAAGCTATTAAAAAAGAAAAAAAAATAAAAAAAAATCTCAGTGGCAGTAAAAGAGTCTGACCATTGTGGAGGTAACAACACACTGGGCAGGCAGTAATAGCCTGAGGGCCATACATAAATTCAGTCAGTAAACTTATGACGTATTCTCAAGACTGAGTCAAAACTTTATGTTATAGAAGCTGATAAGATTTCTGTCCATTGCTACCAATGAAGGCAAGATGCTGAAAATTCCTCCTGCTGTGTTCCCTGATGACATATCTCTAGAATACAACACCAGTGAAGCACATAACATTATTGATCTCTGTTCTAGCCAACTTAGAATTAAACATCAGTAAAATAATCTTCTTAATTAGAAGAATAATCTTCAGTGTGTCCTGACTAGAATCTTAAATTGCTAGAAGACATTAGAGATGAGTCATGTTGAACCCATTGAGAGCAGTCCTGCTGAGAAGGTTTTAGGGATTCTGGCGAATGGAAAGCTTGAGGAGAGACAATAGTGTGTGCTTACAGCCCAGAATGCCAACTGGGCTGCATCTGAAGAGGGGTGGCCAGCAGTGAGAGGGAGGTAATTGTTCCCCTCTTCTCAGCCCTCGTGAAGCTGCACCTCAGTACTGCACCCAGGCCTGGGGTGTCCATCACAGGAAGGATGTGGAGCTGTTGGAGTGGGTCCAGAGGAGGGCCACGAGGACGTGCAGAGGGCTGGAGCACCTCTCCTACACAGAAAGGCTGAGGGTGCTGGGCTTGTTCAGCTTGGAGAAGACCCTGGTGAGTCTGCATTGTGGCCTTTCGGTACTTAAAAGGAGCTTAAAAACAACCAAGCCATTCATGTGATTCTATGTAGGCTGCTCCAAAAGTAATGCCTTCTGCTTATTTCCATAGAAACTACAACAAAGAGCACAGTAACAGTTTGATAGAGCAAAGTCTCAGCTACAAAACATTGTTTTTCAACACAGTCACCATCATTAGTTATACATTTTCACCAGCCAAGAACAAGCACCTGCATACTACACTTATAAAAAGTCTGCACCAGCGGAGGTGACCTACTGTCACTACCGTCACTGCTGAAACGCACAGCTCACAGCCTCACTGTGCTCACATCCACCTCTTGGTCTTCATAAACATTCTGCAAGAGTCAGTGAATGCTAATGGGGACAAATTCTTCCTCATGGAGCAATTCGATGACACACCTTTGCTTCAGTCACACTTCCATGTCAGATGCCATTCTGACAGACTGCCCCTCTGCTGCCATCTGTCACACAGCAACAAAATGTAGCGGGATATTGGTGGGAAGATTCAACCTCTACAGCCATATTACCGACATCTGGCTCCAACATCTTGGGCCAACACAACAAAATAGCAGGCATTACTTTTGGAGAAGCCCATGTATGATTTTGTGCAAAATGTGCACTCTTAAAAAGATCATAGAACTCCTTTAATGATTACTGCTATTACCAGGAACACAAAACAACACTTACACAATTATGAAGTAATATTGGAAAATCCCTAGGTACTGCCAGATCATTCTTGATCGTAACTAGACAATAATACAAGAGCTTTAAAAAACAAAAACCATCATGCAAAACTAGGAGAAATAGTTACTTGTGGATGTACAACTTTGTACCTCTTTGCACCTTTAATCAGCTGTACAAACTGGTAACATTCATTTGTTGGCAGTACTGAGTTTATTAAATTTAATGACACATTTGGATATTTACCAGTGAAGAGCACTGCAGCTATGAAAGTAGTTAAATTCTCTACTAATTGAATGGGTCTCTCCAAGCCTGTGTTTTCACTCTTCCTGCTTTCCTGGGCTGCAGAAAGATTTTAAGTAAGTCCACAGTTAACTCAGAGGATGTCTCCTCCTCTTTATCAGCTCCCCAGCGAGTTGTTGGTACTTGCAGTTTTGATATGAGTGTGAACAGATATTTCTTCCTCATACTCATTTCCCGGCTAGCTTAGATTATGAAGGCCTGGCATAGTCTCAAGCATGAATCTTAACTTTGGCAACACTACTAAAACAGACGCATGCTTACAGGCGGCTAGACAAAACAGGGTAATTTGAAGAATGTATCTAAAAGCGCAGTAAAGAAAGAGAATGAAACAACCTCAATGTGATAAGATTGCTGCAAAAAAAAAAAGAGCTTGTAGGTTGGTAAAATGTGTAGGTTTTGCTTCTTCTACGTGATACAGAAATGACTGCTCACTCAAAAAGGTTCCAGTGAAACAGACCAAAAAATGTAGTGAGCACATGACAGAAGACACCAGGGAAACAGATGATATCATATTCCTATTTCTTTAATGGAAACATTTTGTTACAATTTAGGTATGTGATATTCTTGCATTTTTAAAGTGTGTAAAAGAAAACGCACATAATAAAAAGTCAAAGGACACCAGTGAATGTAGATATTTTAAATGACCAAATTGTAAAAGAAATAAAATACATTACACAAATAAACAAAGGTTATATCCACAGTCATGAATACTCACTCTTCTCTACACAAAAACAACAATAAATAAAATCACATTATATGCAGATAGTTCTACTTACATCAGTACAATATGCTGTGCAGCTTTCCATTCGTTTTCTACTAGACTGATAATAGGTTTCTCTGTTGTCCAGTATTTTTACATTAATAATGAACAGTATCACCCAAAATAGGGGACAAAGTTAATGTCCACAGTGTCTATCCTGAGTCCTCTTTGTTTTGTGATAATTACACCTTATGCACAAGAAACACAGCAAATTCTACCCACTGCTTTCATCCTGCCTTTCTATCTATGTCTTCTCAGCACTTTCAGACCTGCACAGCAAGAAAGATATTTTTACCTACATGTATCTGCCTGTGGGCATGATACAACCTGGCCAGGTCCTATGTATCCCTTAAATCCCATTTAAACGTTAGGTAATGGGGCTATGTAGGATTTAAAATGCAAATAAGCTTTCTGCTGAGCCTCTAAAAATTACTGAACAATAAGCACACAGCGTGCTGTGCAGACAGAGCTTGATCCCCCCTCTCAGTCAATAGTATCATCATGGGAGAATAATCAATTCCTGAGTATTTTCCCTATATCCACAACAGGTATTTTCAACTTTTGCATCCTATACTGCAGAATTAATTGCATCATCTGCCACAAAACTACATAAGGGATATACCAAATAAAAGAGGACATGTTTGTCACCTCACGTGGCACCAGGATAACTGGCTATGAATTAGGAACCGTGATATTGTCTTTTTAGTGTGGCTTCTTCCTCTGTCACACTGTAAACAGATTTCACAGAGAAAGAGAAGTCTAGACCATCAACAAGCATGAACCAGCATAGCTCTGCTGGTTATGTCTGCTGAAGGTTTCACATATCAATAGCAAAACACCTGATCATAGTTTGAGGGGGGAGAATCGTATGTTCTTTGTGCATACCAGTTGAGATTACAAAAGAAACCATTAAAACAAGATCATTTCAAAATACCCTTTTTGGTACATTTCTTTGCGTGCTCAAGTGTCCTCTAGAAACATTCACATGACAGTAACACCAAGCAATGGTTCACACTGAGTGGATTTTAACCTTTCCAAAATTTAACACCTAATGAGTCCACATAAGATTTTATGAAGTACTATAGCTTAACATACACATTTTAACAGTGTCATAGTATGGAGAATATTTTGCCTTTGATGCAGAATATTAAGTTAGTGGTTAGTGAGAGATCTTGAATGAACTCTAAGCCTCTCCTTCTGAAAGCTAGTTCTGTATGCTGTAAATTTGATGTGTGTAGGTTAAGAGGCATCCTGAAAGGTAAATTCTGGAAGAAGTAATAGCATAATAAAACAGTCTATGTAATGATACACTTGACATAACTAAAAATGAGCCCAAAAAAAGCCTCAAAGCCATGGCAGCATTATCGTCTTGATCAAAACCAGCCTTGACCTTTTAAAAACTCCAATATTAACCTTTATCCTTCTTTTATTAGTGAGATAAGGGGAGAGATGCACTCATGCCAGACTTAAGGCTTCACTGGGGTAAGCCAAAGTTCTTAGGCCTCCTGTCATCCTCCAGAAGAGAAAAGACATGAAAAAAGTCTGCTGCACAGCCTGCTGACCCCAGTAGACAGCCAGGTCTGAGGTCTCTCACAAACAGCTACTTGTTTTAATTTCATCAATCATTTTTCATCAGTCTCAGAGCCAGAACGTTAAAAAGTACCTGTGAATGGAAAAAATACAGATCTGAAGCCTTCAGAATTCATTTCTGCCTCTAACCAGAGATGGACACAGTGCACACACTTCCATCCCTCCACTTGAAAGGTTTCACACACACACAAATCTTTTTGTGCTTTCAACAGCAAGAAAGAAAGGTGGGGAGGAAGGGAGTACACACAGCACATCTAAAGGCAAAGCTTTTTCCAGCATGTCTTCAAAATACATTCCAGAAAGTAACTTTTGTTTTCCTTTGTTTCTAAAAAGGGCCAACACGGCCTCCTGAAAAAGGCATGCCGCACAACATGTCCCTTCATCGTTCACTGCTGCAAGAGAAGTTACTAGAACCTGTTCCTGACCCACAGAAAAAGAAATGTAACACTGGAAATATATCTGCTTCCATTTGCCCCACAGGCAGGTCAATACACTTGGTGTCATTTTTTAGCAACAATTACTAGGGTAAAAACTTGCTCACAACACCTGACATCATTTGCTCATGCCTGGACCACTGTGCTTCCTGTGAGCTCAGCCCTGCAGCACAGGGGCGCCGAGGAATCACTGACTTCAATTTGCAGTGCCAGCCTTGCATGTTCTTAAAAGAATGCCAATCTCAAAATTCCACTTAAACTCCATAAAGTTTTTTAGCTAATCCAATTTTTCAGCTTTGTTTGCTTGACAGGCAACATCGGGCAATTCTGGCTCCGAATCTCTGATAGCAGCTGGCCAGGATGGCCAATGCAAGGTATACAGGCAGTTGAACAGCAATACAACAACAAGCACGGGCCGAAATTACAGAAAAGTCACCTCCCAGAGAACTGGGAACAGGTCTGACTACGTGATGGAAAGTAGCTGTCTCTTTTCAGAGTACTTCTGAAAATGGAGAAAAGGGCATTAAAAAATAGGGAATTCAACAGTGTTCATTCCACTCTGGGAGAAAATGCGCAAAAAACCTCAACCGCTTTATTAAAAGAAACAGAACGGCTACATGGCTACTCTGAAGCACAGAGGAGGGTAGTGAAGGATGTGGAACTGTCTTGAGCTCCGGAAAATGGTGGACTGAATTGCCAAAGAAATTTACGACTAGGACTATTAGCTTCCTGTCTTTGATGTCTATTCTTAGCTTTCCAGGAGCATTATGGCATTCATGAGGTGAAAATCGCTCTGGAGCCAAGGTCAGCTAAGGCTGATGCAGCCTGTTCTACTGCAAAGTTGAGAAATTAACTCTGAACTGCTTCAAGATGCTGAGTTTAAAGCCTGAAGACACTTCAGTGAGGGCCTGAGTTTGCTTCCTTTGAATCAATGAGAGGTTTTCTTTGTTTTGCTTAAGGAGAGAGTGATTGGATCTCCAAGCCAAAAAAAGAGAGATCAACCTCCCACTAGAACATGCTGTCATGGAGCATGTTATTTTGTCTAGCTTCCATCCTCCCCCACTGCTTTCAAAGTATTAACTACACCTTATTAATTCTCCATTAAAACCCTATGAAATACTTTCAATAATGCAATTAAGCATTTCTTAAAAACAAACTGAAAACAGATCAATAAAATTTATTTTCAAAAATGAATGAATGCAACTCTTTAATAAGCTGAATTCTGGCCACAATCCTGCAAAATGCGCAACATTCCTGTTGCAGTTTTTAGCACTGGTTGAATGTTCTCAGTGAAGCACACAGCAGAAGGAACTCGTAATTAACTGGTTATGACGACAGTCACAGACAGCTCCGGGCACACAAACTGTCCATAAACAAAACTTCTCAAACTACCTAAAGTCCACATCAAAGCATTAGGCATCTGACTAAAGCTGTGGGTTTCAGCATACTAAATCACAGGTCCTATTGAAAGTTTTGCTTCATCTTTCTCTGTTGTAGAGTATGCTGCCACAGCCAACTCACAGAGAAGTATACATGCTTCAAGTAAGAGAGTGAAGTCAGATGATTTATTCATCTTATTCTCTGGAAAAGAATTTTGAGGTGTATCAGCTATTAAGCTGACTGATATTTGGTAATTTAATGAAATACTAAATTATCAGAATTTGCCACTGACCAAAACACGAAGCCACCAGTTCAATTTCACCAGTTACAGGCATAGCTATGAGATTTCAAAATAAAGATATGGACTCTGGGGCCAGCCTTGCTCCAATTCAAGTACAAGGCAAGATTCCCTTGGGTTCAGCTGTGGCCAGTACGATATCCTTTGGTCCCAAGTGAGAAAAGCAGTTACAAGCTGAAGTCGAGCATGTTTCATGTGTTCTGAAGTGTAGGCTGAATCAAGGCCCTCCTTGTGCTGTTCTGTGATGTGCATTTGTAACACAAGTAATTTATTGAAGCCAAAAATGTGGGTTTTGAAAACTCTTTGGAGAATCAATTATTATTCCTTTGATTAAACATTTCCTTACAGAGTTTAAAGCCTAAACGTTGTGGCACTGAGCTAATGCATATGAACCAAAAAGGAAAAGGGCATTAGATAGTAAAGAACCTCTGATGAATAATGTAAACTCAAGGCAGTTTTTCATCTGTGGTTCTTGGAAGACCTGTGAACGATTAGCACTAGGCCCGTGGAGGGCAGCTATGAAGGGCAAGTTTGTTTATGCTATAGAGGAATGTACTTATGTGAAACACCTTACATGATTTCCACACTTCTGTGGGAAAAATTCACAGCTGTACACCAACTTAGAAAGATTACGCCCATTAATCTAAAATACTCTAATACACAAGAAAGGTTCGCCTCTAGAAGATGAGAGGTGCTGGGATGTAAAGTTGTGGTCAGGCCACCATCAGCATCCCACCAACAGACACTTCAGGACAAAACCTCCCGAAACCATGATTAAAAATCCTATATAGACCTGGGAAGAGGAACTGTCATGTTAACTGAGGAGTGACCTTTCATTCTACTTTTTAAAAAATGCTTAGTTATACTAAGATGCCACAAAACAAAAAAGTTGTCCTAAAAACTTGTTGCCCCAGACAGATCTCATTGCTCTGATCTTCTGCTCTGACCTGGCTGTGGATAGCACAGGAAAAAGGCAGACTAACACTACTTTGCTCCCTAACTAGTGGCTAGGTCAGTACCATTTCAGACTGGCAGGACAACTCATAGCCATTACCATTTCTAAAAAATTTTATCCTTCAAATCATACCCTTTTTCTCTACACGCTTAAAAATTTTCCTTCAGTTTTGCTACGGCAAAGTAGTCTAAAGGATAAAAGAAAGTAAAAATAATGAAAGGCTTACTTGCAAAGCAAAAGTAGATCAAATTGATCTACTGAAATTAGCCTTTTTTTTTTTTTAAACCCAACCAACCAACCAAGAACTACAAACAAACAAACAAAACCATGTCCATTGACTAGATAAACTCTATTGTTTTTAAAAATTTCCAGAAACTAATCAGGAAGTCTTTTTCCTCTCCAACTCTATGACAGTATGAATGCTGTTCTAGCCTACACCCATCTCTGGTGCCCATGAGACAAGGAGTCTACTTCAGAAAACTGTCCATTAGTCTCAGCGTTACTTTGGATAGTCATACAGGTCTCCACCGGAAAATGGGATGATATAACTCTACCATGTGAATAATGGCTGTTACAGGAAATCCTAAAGATGCCTAAAATCCTAAAATCTACCCAGTTTATGGCCATCACTGATCCTGCTGCTCTCCTGACCATCAGCAAGCAGGTGACGATCACTGCATATGCTAAGAGATAGTGCAATAAAAGAAATAGCAAAAACAGTCCAATGAATTATTCCACGGAGTATTTCCCCACCTAGAAAAGACAGCAGAAAGAAAACAAAGCCAGCTTTTGCTCTTCGTTCACTTCCAGCCACCTCAAAATGGTTTCTCTGAATTTTCATTCTGGCTTCTCAGAGTACGAAAGTTTTGTAGAACACAGGCTTCGGTGCCAGTTTTGAGAATAACTATTGTGTAAAGTCTGACTATGACTCCTGAGACCAGAAAAGTTCTGCTTATGAAATCAGAATAAGATAAGCCAGAAGATTTCATGCATTACAATCATAGTCATAGCTGGGTTTTCTCACAGACAGTATTTTTACAGGTTGTCTTCATCGTTTATATTACGTGCTGTTCATTTCCGTTTCTTGACTAGAAAGACCTCTCATCTGTCTAATACGAAATAACCTGTCAATAGCTAATTCATCACAGATTCAGTCTTGCTCCTGGTAAAGTCAATGGCAAAGTTCCCAGGCATACTAACGGCAGTGAGATTAAAGTCAGTCCTAGAGTAGTGTTTTACCATCCCAATTCCTGAAGATAGTTGTTTGTGTGTTTAATCATACAAAGGTGAAGTTAGTCTCACTGACTAATGTGGGACTATTTAAGACACACAGTTCATTATCTTCAGGATCAGTGTTATCATCATATAAGCAATCTGGTAACTGCATTTATATTGTTTAAATAACTGTATGCAGGACACATATGCCTGGAGAAGAAAGGGGTTAAAAAGTTTGTTGTTATCCATTAAGTCACTTCTTCTCCCCTAAATATTGGTTCTGAAATGCATTTACGGTTGTTGACTTTCCCTGCATGTTACTCCTATCATAAAAAATATGTCCTCAAAACATTATCCCCTTTAAGTTTCAATCCTACCAAAGCAAAAATAGATATTTTAATAGAAAAATACAAGATAAAAAATATCCTAAAACTAAAATGGTAGCATTAATGTCATTTTTACACACAAGAAAGACCCTCTTTTGAACTGCCTCAGCTATACAAATTCCTTCATATTTACATATTTTGGATGCAATCCTGTGCTCATTGAAGCTAATGGGATTTTGCCACTGACTTCACTGGGAACAGGAACAGGTCCCACATGGACTGTGTTTGCCTCTATGAAAGGTGATGGCAGTGGAGAGAAAAGAGCACAATAAAAACACCTGTAAGACTGCAGAATTAGCCCATCTGCTCTGGAGACCTCTTCTCTTTCACTATTTCATACCAGTGAAACTCCACAACCTTCACTGGAGTTTTTCTAAACTCCCAGTACATAAGAGGGAGAATCAGTACTTTTCTTAATACTACACAAACAAGGGAAGAACGATTCATGTGTGTTTCCACCTCCCTGACTGTCAACAGAGTTCATTACATCCAAAGTACCAGCTCCCTCTCAGGACTGAACTCTGTATGTGCAATCCTGCATTTCCTGTAGTCAGGCACAACAAATCAGTGACACAGGATCATACCCCACATCAACCGACTTTTTCATTTTGACAGCAAACCAGCATTTGTGCCTGTGAATCTGTATTTGATACCCATGAGTGAGGTGCAACTAAGGAAGGTGGCGGAAGGAGCTAAACAATGGGAAACAGAATGCGGCATCCCCATCAATTAAACACGTATCTGCTGTTCTTAATACATGTCTTAAGAAATATTGTCTTTACATATTAAGTACATCCTATAATATCAAACTGCATCATTTTTGTTCATGAGATGAAAGGCCATGCGGCATAATATGATTAGTAAATCATTCCTGAGCTTCTGAAAAAAATTAAGACAAAATTACTGCTTAAAAGAGTGAGTTCCTCAAGAGCCTCTTCGTCTTACACTGATGTCTTTGGTCTTTGGTTGTACCCATTCCCCTAATTCTTTTTTTTCTTTTCCCCCAAGAAGAATGGGATTATTTTTCTTCTTCTTTACGCAGCAGAAAAATGAGATCTAATGGAGTCTTCGCGTAACTGCCGATGTTTCCCCATGTTACAGTCCTCCTGTTGAGTTCGTCTCTCAATAGTTATTCTGTACTTCTTTCTGCATGAAAGAAGAGGAATAGAGTGAGAAATCCTTCTCCAGCTATAGGATAACAGGACCTTCCTTATAAAGAATGCCTGTAGGGGACAGCTGGGTTCCAGTTGAAAAATGAAATGTGACAGAACGTGAAACCCTGGTCAAAGATTAAAGTAGTTTGCATTGAAATATTTTACCCAGGCTCAAGAATGACTGTCACACAGCAGTCTCAAAGCACCATGACGCAGACATTCGCTTCTTTGAAAAATTCTGATTTAAGTGATTAGGAAGTTTTTGTGAAACGTCATGTGAACTCTGTCATATCACTGCTTTATATTGATCAAAGCCAAATTTCTTTCCTGTGTACAGGGGGCACTTTCTGCAGAGTTCAAACAGTGGATTTGACTCTTTATTCAGTTGCATTTCTAACTGAAACTGTATGTTAGCTAACTAATTGTCCCATCTCCCACTGAGAAAGCTACTATGTTTATGATATCAGAGGAGATAATAAGATGAATTAAGAAAAGCAATGTAGCATGTAGATAAGATATAAATACAACTGCTCATGCAAAAGACATACTTTTTCCTGCATGTCTTCCTCCAGGGCCTTTTGGCGGATCCTGTTATGCTAATTTATACGTCACACTGCCTCTGACTGCCTTTCAGTTTCCCCTTTAGTACCCAAATCTTCCCCCAAAATCATAAGACTACCATGTTTACTTTTCATGTGTTTATGCTTCCACTGAGTTTCAAGACCAATGCTTCAGAAAGGTATTAATTCAGCCCCACCTGCAGACAGTACTTTCTGTGTAGACGCATGACAAAATCCTTGCATGCCACGATTCCATCTTCTGTTCCACTTGCATGTGTAGCATTAGTCTAAGTTAGGTATGTGGTGGTGGAAGAACGATTTTCGGAACACCAAGGTTTTAATTTGGATAATATGACTCAACAGAAATTGTTTACCTATATGTTCCCTAGACAACTACATCTGTATCCATAGGTCCAGAAGTAATTAGAAAAATATTCTTTAATTAATTTATGCTAGTCTTCCACAGGTAAGACAGCGCAAGCTCAGCAGCAGGTCATCCACACAGACATGCCCTTGTTTCAGAAATGCAGCTCCTTGAATTTAAATCCTTTCAAATATGTATCAGAACTACGATCTAGATCTTTCAATGGAGATTGCATGCTCACTCAAAACTGAGTTTCCATGCCCATTTGTACTGATTACAGATCCAAACAATAAAAGCAGTGTAATCAGAATGTGCGTATGCAGCCTGAAAGCACTCAAAGAAGGGCTCATTTCTCCCCTCTGACCATAAATATGAAGACTGGCAACCCATCTTTGTTCACATGGATTTCCAACTCAGATTTTAGTGTCATAGAATCATAGAAACGCTCAGGTTGGAAAAGACCTTAAAGATCATCGAGTTCAACCACAACCTAACCAAACTACCCTAACTCTAACAACCCTCCGCTAAATTATGTGCCTGAGCACCACATCCAAATGGTTTTTAAACACATCCAGGGATGGTGACTCAACCACCCTCCTGGGGAGCCTACTCCAGTGCTTAACTACCCTTTCTGTAAAGAAGTCTTTCCTGATATCCAACCTAAACTTACCCTGGCACAACTTGAGGCCATTTCCCCTTGTCCTTTTACCTGTCACCAGTGAGAAGAGACCAACCTTGCTCTCGCTGTAAGCACCTTTCAGCTTGAAACTACAACTTGAGGCCATAAAGGCCATCATGTCAGATGACTTAGAGTCTAAGACCTGTTCCTACAGTGATCTTTGTATACTTTTATATCTGCCCAGGTATGTCTTTTGCCCCATTTCTTGTAACCAACTATCAATTTCTCCCAGTATCAGCAACACTTAAAAAAAACAAACAAAAAAACCCAAAATTACCAGCTCAGACTGGGAATGTATAAAAAGATGCAAGAGCAGAAGATGAACTAGAATGTAAAGATACATATGTATTTTCTTTTTCTTTTTCTTTTTTAAGACAAACAGTCTTTAATCAGTCCCAGTTAATTTGTCTTGTTTCAGACCCAAACAACACATGATATAAACAACAAACATTGTTAAGTATTTGATTAATAGTTCTGGATCTTAGATCTTTTGAAACCCCATTAATGTGCTAGTAAACTGACACGGGTTGTGCCTGTTCATTTTGTCAGCGTGTTTTTTATAAAGATGTATTTTCATTGACAAAAAAGATCTGATTCTTATGTGCAGAGGTTAATTCTATTCTCCTATTTGCTTTTGCTCTTCATATCATAAAAGGATAAATCATACCATATATAAGATGCTGAACTGATATAAGAATAATTTGGTCTGACAACGTAGGATCAAGTCTCAAGACTTCACATCTACTGACTAGCAGTGTAAGAGTTATTTTACCTAAACAGGAATAAAACACTGATCACCCTCTACTGACCTCAGCTTATTAAGTTAAACGCACAGCTTTGAATTCCAAATGCTCTCTTAAACCAAACCAGACATCTCTTTCTAGCTTCCACTACAATTCCATTCAATGCTCAAAAACAAAGCATGGTACCAGACAAATGACATAAATTTCTTACATGATCACAAACTGCACAATCGTTCCGCTGAGCAATACCAATCAGAGAAGGCTTTCAAGGCCTAAGTAATTTAATAAGGTATCTGTGAATGAACAGAACTCACTGGAACTAGTTCCATGAGAAAAGTTACTCAGAGATGTAAACCGTTACAGGATGAGGCCCTGAGTCAACTATTTTGATTCACACAAAAGTACAAGCAAAGGGTATTCACTGTCTATGGTGTGAATGTTACCACAGATGATAATGGTGCCTTTCTGCTTCCCATCAGAGATGTGCTTCCAGGAGCTAAAAGGTGTAGATGATGAGCAAAGAGTTGAAGGAACTTTCAGTGAACTGGACTAACCTGAAAAAGTAAAAAGCCATTAGCAATCCTGCTCCAAGTAAGGCACCCACGACTATTCCTGTAACTGCTGATTCTCCTAGACCACCTGCTTGAAAAAGGGAAAAATCAACAATCAGAGTTCATAATGAGGACTATTTGCAATCATATACACATGATTAGGAAAAGAATGACCAATACCAGATAATAAGTAAAGACTTCAGAGCTCAAGACTCCACGGGAATCTATTCTACTCTAGTTCCTGACTGTTCATTTTTTGTCCCAGTTTTCGTTGCAGTTAAATAAGTAACCAAGATCAGTGTCAGATGAAGTCAAAAAAGTAAAATCTGAATCTTCAGTTGATCTGAATCATAACACAAACCAGGCTTGCAGCACTGTGCACAACAGCAATCAGCCTGGATGTGCCTTGAGCCATTATAACAGGAACAACTTTATTTCATCTGGTTTAGGATCACAACCTGTCATCAGCCAGGTTTATTAAAATGACTGATTATTCAACAGCACCAAGAATCTATGCCTTTTCAAGTTAAAGCCACAGAAGCTTCTTCTTGTTCCATGGACACAGTGGGTACAGGAGAGCCCAAGTAGCGACTAGTATTCTGCAAAGAACATCATTTTTATGTGGATACAGCCTGCTCCCTTTTATCGTACCTACCTGGATTTTTTGAAAGGAACACAGAACCACAGGACGGCTTGGGTTGCAAGGGACCTCAAAGAACATCAGGTTCCAAGCCCCCTGCCGCTGTCAGGGTTGCCAAGTGCTCAATCATAGAATCACAGAATGGTTTGGGTTGGAAGGGACCTTTAAGATCATCTAGTTCCAACCCCCTGCTACAGGCAGGGACACCTCCCCCTAGACGAGGTTGCTCAAAGCCCCATACAGCCTGGCCGTGAATGCTTCCAGGGACAGTGCATCCACAACCTCGCTGGGCAACCTGTTCCAGTGTCGTACCACCCTCACAGTAAAGAATTTCTTCCTAATATCTTGTCTAAATCTACCCTATTCCACTTTAAAGCTATTTACGCTTGTCCTATCGCTATCTACCTATGTAAAAAGTTGATTTCCCTCTTGTTTATAATTTCCCTTTAAATACTGAAAGTCTACAATGGAGTATCCCTGAGCTTTCTCTTCTCCAGATAGAACAAGTCCAGCTCCTTCAGTCTGTTTTCATGGGAGAGGTGCCCCAGCCCTCTGAGTCAGAGAAATATTAAGGAAATTAAACTGCTCCTTCCTTTTATCCCTGACCATTTGAGGGGTTTGTCTCTGTACATCAGGATGTGTGCTTAAGATCATCTGGAAATATCTGTGCATGGAAACCCCAGCCTTTCAGATTCACAGTTCTGGTTTAATCTACTTCACCTCTTCTCAGCCTACTTGTCCCCTCACAACACCTTCTGATAGCATTGAAAGTCATGCTGCAGTGGGTAAGCAAGCACTGGCAGAACTAAGCTCTGCACCTGCTAATTATTGATATGATTATTCTCTATTCAGGGTTTCAGTTATATCCTTCTTCATGACTAAAACAGATTTTACCTTCTATCCCCTGGAAGGTTGCAAAGCCTCAGGGTCTTGGGTTGTGCCTCATGCAAGCATTACAACAACTATCACATTTAAATTCAGGAAAGTGATTCAGAACACATACCACCTGAGGCTGCAAGAACTTGGCTTCACAAAGAGCAAAGAGACACACTCATGATGTCCAACTCAGACAACTGTGCTAAGCAGTTTAATAAGGCCTTGTTATGCTGCTTCACTACAAGGATTCCTTCCTCTGATGGCTGGACAGAAGCATTAAGTCTCTAAACTTACATGATTTACACGGTGTATTGTTTGTGTGCTCCGAAACTCGGCTTTCATCTATTCTCAGCCTGCCGTGATTCCAAGGATATTTCACATTTGATCGGATTTCAAAACGCCCCTGCTTTCCATAGTAGTCTCCAATCACCTGCGCAAAAAACAAAGGAATGAAAGATCTCCCTATCATGTTAGAGAAATAAAACAAAAAAGGAATGCCGCACCAATTGCTTGGACTCCTGTGTCTGAATGCTGAATCACAAAGGACATGGCTGAAGGGGTCTTCGGGAGGTTATGCAGTCCATGCTCTGCCCCAAGGCAGAATCAGCTGAACAAGCACATTCCTGAAAGATGTTTATTCAACCTGCTCTTAAAAGCCTCTGGAGATGGAGATTTGACATTTTCCGTGGGCAATCATTCTGGAACTTAGTTATCTTTCCTGCCAGTGACTTTCCCTAGCATGTAAGCAAAATCTCCCTTGTTGCAATTAGCCATCACTACTTATCCAATTGTCAGTCGACACAGAGACTCTTTCTGAAACATCCTTTTGCATATTCACAGACTCTTACCTGTTCTACCCTCAGCCTTTTTTTTCCTGTATAAACCCAGTTCACACAAGGGTTTTTTTTGTTGGTTTTTTTTTTTCAACTCTTTGAATATTCCTCCTGCTCTCCTCGAGCTTTCTTCAATTCCTCCACAGCAGAATGAATGCTCAGGACTGTCACGCAACCAGGAGAAAGCATTTAAAGTATTTTGTATGCTAGACTTTTCTATTTTGCAAGGTTCAGGAGATACACGATCATGTTCAGTTATATCTTCAGATCTCCTGCAGAACTACGACAGAGCCAGTCATTCTGTACCTTCTATTTTTGCTGTTGTCTGTATTTACTCAGGAAGGGCATTTTATGCTTATCATCCTGGTAGCATGGGCTATTATTTCAGACCAGTTCATCGAGATGATTCACAATTTCTGTCCCATCCCCAAGAGTAAATTCAGGCTTTAATTCAAAGTAGCATGCTTTGGATCTACTGCAAAGTTGCAGGACTAAATTGTGCTAGTAGTAGGTAACTCATCTGAAAATAATTCAAAAAATCTATGCACATTAGTAAAGGAAAAAGTCCAAATATGATAACACTGAAACAGTCAGCAGTAACTGCAGAAACACATCAACAGTATTTGTCTATAAATATCTATAAATATTTATGAAGGTAGAACTAGGTTTTAGAATTATAGTTTTCGAATTAAAGACACTGATACACTGCTCCAGACTTTTACTTAAACTATATTTTGAAGAGGAAGAGTTAAAAGACAGATAACATTTGCCCAGGTTATAACAGAGTTAATTTATCTTCCAGTATTTCATCAGGAGCTAAAAACTTGTAAGAAATCTGCTGCATTTGCAGGCAACAGGTTTAACTAGGAGATTGTTTAATTTGTCAGATGGGAGTGGGGGAGTCCTCCTCTATCATCAGGACTTAAAAATGTGAAAGCATGCAGAAAGGCTTAAGAACAATAAATAGCTATGAACAGAAACCAAATAGATTCAAATCAGAAATAGGATACAGATTTTCAAAAAGTAAAAGCGGTTAAACATGCATTAAGGGAGTTTGGGAGGCAGCTCTTCATTGCCTCCAGATGAAAAATGAGTGCCTGTTGCAGTGTGAGCACTAGCCATGAGTAAACTGCAGGGCTCTGTGCAAGGATTAACAACCTGCACAGCTGTAGCGAAGCTGCCGTTGGAATAGGTATTCTGTTGTTTTACCAGGACCTTTCAGATTTAAACTCTGAATGGTCCAGGAGAAACAGCTCTGCCCAAACAGATTCATCTGGCTCAGCCCAGCTGAAAAACAAAAGTTCATGTACTGACATAGGAGAAACTGGCAAAATTAATAAAACAAGGAATCAATGAAACAATATTTCTAGAGTGAGGCATGGGGACAGAAATGAATGTAGCAAATACAAATAATAAGTAATCACACATAAAGCATGCTAATTGTATGTATATGCATCATAAAGCGGAGGAGAAATTAAAATGAGCAACATGTTAAGAAGTTAAAGGTAACATGAAAGAAATAAAAGATGATTAAAACTGCAAGTGAAAGAACAACAGAAGGAAGGCTAATAGAAGGAGATTAAACTGATAAACAGGATAAAGAACTAATGGGCTGAACAAACAGAAAAGATACAAGTTGTTCATACCAACCTTATCCCAACTAATTTGTCCTCCTAACTTCAATTAATGATGATTAATGATTTGTTGGTGGCCAATCACGAGGGCTCGGTACTGGGGCTGCTTCTATTTAACGTCTTTATTTATGGTCTTGATGAGGGGATTGAGTGCACCCTCAGTAAGTTTGCAGATGACACCAAGCTGGGAGGGAGTGTTGATCTGCCTGAGGGGAGAAAGGCACTACAGAGGGACCTGGATAGACTGGATTGATGGGCAGAGGCAAACTGTATGAGTTTCAATAGGGCCAAGTGTCAGGTCCTGCATTTTGGTCACAACAACCCCAGGCAATCCTACAGCCTTGGGGAGGGGTGGCTGGAAAGCTGCCTGATGGAAAGGGACCTTGGTGTCCTGATGGACAGTCGGCTGAATATGAGCCAGCAGGGTGCCCAGGTGGCCAAGAAGGCCAATGGCATCCTGGCTTGTATCAGGAATGGTGTGGTGAGCAGAACTAGGGAAGTCATCCTGCCCCTGTAACTCGGCACTGGTGAGGCCTCACCTCGAGTACCGTGTTCAGTTTTGGGCACCTCAGTACAGAAAGGACATGGAGCTGCTGGAGCAGGTCCAAACAAGGGCAACAAGGCTGGTGAAGGGCTTGGAGAATATGCCCTATGAGGAGCCACTAAAGGAACTGGGGCTGTTTAGTCTGGGGAAGAGGAGGCTGAGGGGAGACCTTATTGCTCTCTTCAAATACCTGAAAGGTGCTTACAGCGAGAGCAGGGTTGGTCTCTTCTCACTGGTGACAGGTGACAGGATGAGGGGAAATGGCCTCAAGTTGTGTCAGGGTAAGTTTAGGCTGGATATGAGGAAACACTTCTTTACGGAAAGGGTGGTTAAGCACTGGAATACGCTCCCCAGGGAGGTGGCTGAGTCACTATCCCTGGATGTGTTTAAAAACCATTTGGATTTGGTGCTCAGGCACATAGTTTAGTGCTGGGTTGTTAGAGTTAGGGTAGCATGGTTAGGTTGTGGTTGGACTTGATGATCTTTAAGGTCTTTTCCAACCTGAGCTATTCTATGAGTCTGTGAATCTATGATTACTCCTACCCCTGGGAGTGCCTGCAGTTTACTGCTGGAGTTTTTCAATCATTTTTACACAAGAAAATGCATGAGACATCCTTACTCACGCAAAAAGGCTTCTTGAATTTGTTTTTGCTGCAGCACTGACAAGAATAATAATTTCACCAGATTCCACACAGAGAAAGTCCAGCTCAGTCTGACTGCTGCTTCTCTTTTGAGCTTGCTGGGCTCTTCATGAAGATGAAGAGCAAAAGATGACCAGAAAAACTTATGTTGATGTTTACTTTGCAGCTAACAGCACAACTAACCGAAGCTGTTTACTACAGCTTGAGTTAGGGCTATGCATTAATAAACAACCCAGTCATGCTGTTCACTGTGTGCAACTGGTGCTATTTTGTATAGGCTGTTTTTCACTTTTGCTTCTCCTCCTGCTGTTTCCAGTGGAATAACCCAAGTGGCATATGTTGTGCCCAATGGTCCTTCTTACCAATGAGTAAAAGGACTTACATATTTTAAACAATTTCTTACATTCACAATTTATCAGGGCTCAGCTAGCATGTCAGTTTTCATCTTTTAAATTTTAAAGACTATCATAAGGTGAAGAAAGACATGTGGAACTGTCAAAGAAGTTTTAAGTTTAAAAATTGTTTAGGATAATTACTTCAAGAAATTTTTTTAAAGAAATGATATGGGCAGCAGGTTGACATGGTTAAGTGATACCATTTTAATGTATATATTTAACAGCCAGATGCCTTCCAAGTAAGCAGATGACAGCTTGTTTTCTTACCTCCTGTGTGCCGGCCTCTGGGTCTGTCATTGCAATCACTGAGAAATCCCCGTATCTGTCCCCATTGGCATCAATGGACACCTGCCCTGCAATGCCTAAAGAATGGCATGTGAGGAATTAGAAAATTAATTAGTTAAAATACTGAGCCTTTCCAAGGAAAACAAGAAAACAGTGGACAGGTTTTTACAGACTGATATGACAGGAAATCTCATCAGTCTCCCAGCATTTTTGTTGGCATTCCAAAAGAAATTGTAATTTCATCTCGGTGTCTGCATTCCTGAATTCTTAACATTTCTCCCTTTTAAATATCAAATGTGTGAGCCTGTTTGGGGAATATGTGAGAAAAACCTAATCCAGAAAGCTGGCATGCAAGAACACAAATACATTTAATGTGGATTATTTACAGAGATTCTAGCCCTGAAACATCTATCGATGCCTCAATAAGGAGAGGCCAGCTCACGTGTGGCAGAGAACTCAGGGGCATAGCCCTACGTTCTACAGACTTACAGAGTTGCTGCATGCACAGAGCCAGTTCAGAGTCGTTTCCACCTGATGAAGGAGTGAGGATAGGAGGCACCGTGTGCATTACGTATGCATTACGTATGCATTAAATCTTGCATTTGTTTACACAGGATTGCCTGCACAATATGTTTGTGTTTTATAGTTTAGACCCCCAGTTCATTTCCTTCCTTTACAAGCCTGAGGGAAAGATCGGATATTCCCTCAGGCCGGCTGCCAGTCTTGCTCTATAGACTTCAACAGCATTCAGACTTTTAAAGGTACCCTAACTGACAGATTATGGCATTGTCCCAAGCAGCCCTTCAAAGGATGAAGTCACACTCAAAATTCTGCAATGAAATCATGTCTGAATCCTGATGATTTCAGTATTTGTTTATGATTATGAGGAATAAATTAAACTTTCATCATGAATTTTGCTAGTCTTAAAGCACCATCTCTGCCTTCAACTACTATTCATATTCCAGGAAACTCTAGGAAACTTAGAATCACAGACTCATAGCATAACTCAGGTTTGAAAGAACCTCAGGAGGCTTCCTGTGCAACCTTCGGTTCAGAGCAGAGTCAGACAGCAATTCAGAATGGCCCTCATGGCATGTCTCTATCTGGTTTTGAAAACTTCCATGGATGGAGACTGCACAAGATCTCTGGCGCAACCTGTTGAATGTTTAACTGTCATGATGAAAATACTTTCAGTCTGATCCCCTAATTTTGTTGTATGCTCTTGCCTATAATGAGCACGGCTCCACCTTCTTCCTGTGTGGGGTGACTGAGCACTGACACTGGTTGCCCAGAGAGGTTGTGGAACCTACTCCAAAAAAGCTACCTGGACATGGCCCTGGGCAACCCGCTCTGGGTGTCTCTGCTTGAGCTGGGGTTGGGCCAGATGGATCCAGAGGTCCTGCCGACTTCAGCCACTCTAGGATTCTGTGTAAATCAAACAGGTCCTTGAAACTCATAAAAAAATACCTGTTAGCTCTGATGAAGCTCCAGCCTTACTATAATGAAGACACTGCAAGACTTTGCTGTTATGCTTTGTCACCCTAGATATTCTAAAATGTGATCCACCACTGCCTGACTCCAAATACAGCCATTTAGAGCAGTGCAAGTTAAACAGGCATCAGTTTACAGCCATACTACACCAATTACATGGCCGAGCCAGGCATGAAGCAGTAGAGAATCAGCTTCTCAGTGACTGTTAGTCAGAAGAGAAAGATCAGGTACTCAGCCAGAGTATAAATTCCCTTCAACATACCTAAAAATACTAGATATGTAACAGATTAACACACTTCTATTTATCTTTTCCCTGTTGAGATGCCAGGAGTGTTTCAACTTACTGTGATTTTCAAAATACGCAGTGTTCAACAGAAGAGTTACTGTGAAGCATGTATTTTTTGAGTATAACAATAAAGCAACTGAACAACTGCAAATTTGATTACTGCAGGAATGGGTACAACCGCTCAGCTACTGAATAACTGAAAGCAGCCACCACAAAGAGCTGCAACACCCTTGCCTACACAGCTGTCTAGTTTCTAGATTTGACAGAAGACATTAACTGGACCAGACACCTTCCTGGCCTGAAAAAGACAACACTGGATTATTAGAAAGAGGTACTAGAACTTGCAGAAACTTTGAATTCCTATGGGATTTTTAATGGGAAACACTTGTATGTTACTTTTGCATCTGAATCAAAGAGTATGAAATTTTAACATTTCCTGCAATATTCTTCCTTAAGAAATGCTTTTAGAAATTTTTAATTAATGAAGAACTGTGTTTCAGTCCAGGTAGGAGAATTTTATCTGGGCTCTCTATTTCATTGCATTAGATACTTACATATAGACAATTTTGCTTCTTTTTCAGAGAGTATTACAAGGAAAAGAAAATATTCTCCACAAAATATTCCCTGCAGTCATATCATGGTGTATCTAACAATTAAGCACTAAGAAATCATTTGATCCTTTTCTAAGCATACAATGTCGCCTGTGCAGATGTGGCTGGCAGAAGTATATGCCGCAGGAAAAGGCATCCTCACCCTGCTAGATTTCTGGGGATGGGTCACCCAATTCAGAGCAAGCTGTAAAATGGGGTGCCCAGGCCCAGGCAATTAGATATCTAGATGCCATCAGTTAAATTAGTATACTTAATGCAGTCAGAGTTCTGATTGTCAAGGCCTGCAAAAGCAAATTACAAACTTTCAGTCCTGTAGTAGACTCTGGTATGAATACAGAATTATAGAATCATTTAGATTGGGAAAGATCCTTAAGATCAAGTCCAACCATCAAATTGACACAACCAAATCTCCCTTAGCATTGCACCACATCCATGTGGATGGACAACACTCAGCAATTCACTTTAGAGAAGAGCTTAATGGTAGAATGAAGGATGGCTTGCAAGACAAGTTGAAGATCTCTTTCAAAAGCAGGTTTATTCTTGTAAATTATACCCAGTAAAGTACTGCCAGAGAAGAAATGGCAATATAACATGGCGTTTTGACCTTTTCAATCAAATCCTCTCAGCTCACCTGGACAGCTACATTTTCAGAATAGCTTTGACAAGTCACCCAGAAACAACAAATTGGTTTTCAGAAGTAGGGGAAGAGAACATGTGCCCCTGTCAGGTTTTACAGGTGTGAGAATCAGACACATAACCTGCATGGTGTACATGGTACTATAAAATAATGGTATAGGCACAACAGCTGATGGCTTCCTGGAGTAAAAAAGCAGGCAAGAAAATAGGCTGTGCTGGAGCATCTGTTCACACACAGTATAGCCAAACTGTGAGCACTGTATAGCCTAACCATGAACTGTGTCCTTAGACACCAGAACCCATCTGTTAAAATTGTGTGTTTTGGGAAGTCATAAGTACTAAGGGAGGTAGTGGCACATTCAGCAAATCTCCAGCTAATGCAGGGCTCTTTATGGGATGACTGCAACCACTATAATTTAAAGCAGACCTTATGTTACCTTAAACCACACTGGGGACCATTCTCCCTTTTGGCTAGATCACAGTTTCAGAACAGAAAAGAGTTTTGGAGCTGCTGTCCTTCTGGCCTTCCTTCGAAATGTCCAGTGCATTCTAAGAGTATCTGGTTACCAAGTTTTTCTTACATGTTTAATCATTCACTTCTTATCTAGGGGAAATGTTTCTCTCTCTTAGGGATTTCCATAGGAAATCTTGCCAATTATAGACCAAAAGTCTATTTTGTGATATTGGAATATTGTGAGATGGATGAGAATATCACATAATGGATGAATCCAACAATGTCACACTCAATCTTCAATTTATTATGATCCTCACTTGGCAAAAGCTCTCACATAGCTTTGCATTAATGGGATGACATTCATATGCCAGTTGCACCACAGAATCTCAGCCTACAGATTAGTAGTGCTGCTGCCTCTAAGATAACATGCACAGCTCCTGAAAAGAGGCTAGGGAAAAATCCTTTCAGGGCCCATAAGAGTCCTGGCAAGAAATAACAACAACAAAAAACCTGGCACCTGCTTGCCCTGGTCCAGTCCCAGGCTGTGAGATTAAAAAAAAAGGTCAAATGGAAAAAATGAGGCAATCTCAGAGCTAATAGATACACAAGAGTAAAGTGAGCATTTGTAATCTTTTCAAAAACAAAGAAAGAGCCTGAGAAAATTATTGGTATTCCTTTACAACATCTGTGAGGGTCATTAAATTGTTAAGAGCTTTTAAGCTGAATAAGACCTCTAGGGTCAGTGCAAAAAAAGTTCAGACTGGTAAAAAATGTGAGCTAGTCTTAAAGATCTTCATGGTTTCATACAGATATCTTCCTCTTTCTTAAGAGTGGAACAGGCACTGGTCCTTATTCTGCACACAACGAAGACCTGATTTTTTTTTTCAACTGTGAAAGCTGTCTTTCTACATGTATTCTTACCTTCATATGTTCTATTACGTGTTTGCTGAACAATTTTTTCCCCGTCTTTCTTACTGAAGCCAAACTTCAGGACTTCCTGTAAAGCCAGAGCATAAAGAAGAATAGCGTCGTGGAATCCTTCCACAAACATGTTCACCTGAAAAAAAAGAAGAAAAAAAAAGCAATGGCAATTGACACATGAAAAAGCATGTCTTCCCAATGAAACTGAGTATCTGCAGAGAATCTCCAAATTAACTAAAACAACAAATTTGGAGGTGTTTTTTTTTTTTTTTTTTTAACTGTGACCACATGAAGGAATGCCTCTCAAAGTAAAAATGGGAGAACAATGAAAGCAGCTTTTGAAAAGAGTTAACCACTATCTGCCATTCTGAACATTCAAAACGTGCTTTAATATTGTGTCTGAATAGTTCTGCAGATAGGGAAGAAATTTTCTGATCCCAGCTGCTATGCCGAGCCACACAAATTCTGTGGCTGACCAAATGAATTTCTCTAAGGTGCTGAGTGCCTTCACCCCATAGCACTGAGTATGACCTTCTCCCTCTGCACAGAGTCCTTAGCAACTCTCTGGATTGAGAAGTATATTCTACCATCAATTTTTTGGAGCATGCAACTAGTGGATTCTCTTGTTTAATGATTATCACTTCCATTTCTGGCCCCCGTTCAGCTGAGCATTTCTCCACTAGCAAATGAACAACGTAGGAAACTGTTTACCCTCTACAGTAATGCATTCTCTGAAACTGCCAACAGAAGTTTCCTTCTATTTTTTTTTTTCCACTAAGCGACATTAACAGAATGAAATGTTGCTTTCTAACTCACATAAAATATCAGTGTGCCAAACCAGCTCTGTCTCCCACATGTCAACACAAGCAATCCTGTAGCTTTTGGTCTGCATCATGGTGAGAAACAACAGTTAAAAGCAGAACGCTGCAGAAACATAACAGATTTGCACACAAGAGTGTGGTCTGCTTCAGTGATGAAGCAATGAGTTATTATTACCAGACACACGTGGCTTGAATGGCCCAGGTATTTCTGTTCTGTAGGCAGCAATTCACATCTCAATCAATGCATTCTGCTGGCTTGGTGTAAAATAATTCAGAAAGATTTATCTTTTCAGCTGGAAAAATAACTTTCTCATTCACTCATTGTTTCTCTACAATGGAAAAGTTCCTGATGTACTAAAACTAGCATAGGCCTAATACAGATTACACCATATAATGGGGTCTCTTATTGCCATTTCCAGGGAACAACACATATTGCTAAATAAAGTTGCTAAATACTGAAACTCCCAGTGTTAGCCGGGCACTGAAAATGTTAAAAGATAAAAAACATGCAGACAGTTAGGTAAATAACTGCCCCACAGATAAAAAGCATTACATAGCTGATTGGCTGAGCTGAACTAACCAACTCCTGGTAATGTAATTACATGCAAGACATTCCTTCACTCTTAAACCAGTTGCCAAAAGTAAGGAGAATTTCAGAATTATTTACTGATAATACAAAAGTTTATATTTCTCCGACATTTAAAATTGGACTTTAAGATAAGTTTGGCCTATGTTTTATTAAGAAAATGCACCACAACTACAGAGGAAAAACCAACAGTGCTATGCAAGGCACAGAACAACTTAGCTCAGTCTGAGAGCCAAAGACTAATTGGCAGCTGCAGCTACTTTGACCTGAAGAGAAAGGATGAAAGAAAAGGTGAAAGTCAGGCTTTTGGTGGAATAACAAAAGCTGATAGACAGAGTGCACACAAGGACAAGCTTTGCCAGTGAGGGGGGATAATATTTCAGGATTAAAAAACAAAACAAAAAAAAACCCCACAGAGCTCAACAACTGCTTTATATGCCAGCCTCAGAGTCCAAGTGGACAGTGGATAATCAAACATGGGCTTTATTGATGTGACACTCATTCTCTTAGGGAGAGAAACGAGACCATCTAGCTGCTTTACCTCCCTGCTGGCTGATTTACAGCTTGTGGCTGGCATCACTTTCAAGGAAAGCTATTTTGTAGCTTCCTTTGTCCATGGCAAAGACCTCTCAGTGTAACACAGCAACCTTCAAAATCCATTTTGTCAGCTAACTTGCTCAATCTAAAATCTACCCATGCAACTGGCCTGAAAATCCTCTTGTAGACACTGCAGACTTGCCAGATGAGCGCTGGCAAATCTCACTTGGCAGTTTGGAGAGTTGTTGCAGCAGCCACCTGCTTTGCCTCTTGCTCAAAAACCCTCATATTACAGAGGAACAATCACACTGAAAAATCATCAGAAGATCATCTGTTCCATCTCAAAGCTCCTCCTGCACAAACCCCATCATTTTACCTTTCATTATCAAGCAAGGTGAAACTGCTAACATATATCATTTCACATCTTTTCCTAAAACAATACTACTTAATAATTATAGCTAGAAAGCACTCCCAAGTAAAGCTGTATGTTGAGCATGCTGGCTCCTTTCATGTTATTCCAGTAACATTTTCAAGCACCAGTTCTTGAAAGGAGACACAGGATACCGTGAAGGGCATAAAGTTTTCTTCCCTTTCACCCTACTCTACCATTTATAAGTTGCCATGCTCCTACATAGAGACAGGGTTGCACGATGTGCAGGAGTACTCTAACCGACAATGTAAACAATACTTGAAACTGGAAGAATCTTATAAAGATCAGTAACAGCCATGGAGAGCTTTTAAGGGCTTGCTGTTCATTTGTTCCCTTTTCTGTCTGTCCAGAGCTCGTTCGGGTCCATTTTGCACTCCTGTTCGCTTTTGGCTAAGATTGTCTACAACAGACCCCTCAGAATAAAAAGAGTGCAAAGACTGTGTCAGACTGTGCCTGATACCACTTTTGATTTACTAGAGCAGTGTCCCAAGCCAGATAGTTCCAGGAGTTCCTTTTTGGACAATGGTAACTCTGAATGTTACTGTACCTCAAATACCTCATGAAGGCTTTTCTTTATTATTCTCCACTTTCTTTTTCAAACACGACTTTTGTTTTACATTTAGCCTGAATTCTGGCTATCAGAAATGATTAAACAGACTATTTTCTCTCAACAGTTTTTACACTTTTTGCCCTGTATTTATTGGGATTCCAGAATATCTGGCAGTAAGAACAAATACTTACCAAAAACAAACCCCAACAATCAGCTCAAAACCTTCCTTCCTTCAGCGCAAGAAATACACAACCATGAGAAAGAAAAAAGGATTAAAAAGAGCTAGAGAAATTCTGCATTCCACGAAACGTGTCAAACTGTGAAGTAAAATCATTGTGGAGATGTCTTTACAGGTTGCTTCAAGGTCTCCATAGTAACTAATAATGTGTAATTCAACATTAAGCAGACCTCAGGATGAAACTAAACAGATTAAAAAAGACATTAAAGATCCACTAATCTTGTAGGTAATTAAAGCTCTAATAAAAATATTTGTGAGAGGATTTTCCATTTTGGTTTATGCTTTTAATTTCGTTGTTGTTGTTGTTGTTGTTGTTATTTTTTAATTAAAGCTGACCTTCAAATGTTGTGACTGTAATTTGAACATCAGGTCTATTAAAATAGTGCTGGCTCCAACCTCTGCTGCACAGCAAAGCCACCCAACCATGTGTGTCACCAGGCAGCACTGAACTTCTCTGGAGGCTGCAGCACAAATAAGTGGAAGGCCCCTGCCAAGATATATTCCCTGTTACTTTCACACTTGATTCGGGGTAAAATATAACTAATGAGCAGATCCTTTCTACTCTAATTAACCACATTCTGTCAGAAAAGAATTAAAATTTTTAAAAAAATCACACAAATAAATTTTACACAGTTCAAAGTTATATAGTTCCCCAAGCAGCTATACTGTGACCACACCATCCATATATACCAAGGTGTTAACAACATACACGGCAATGCAAAATACTACCGACATGGAAGACAGCCAAGCTGCAGCTATGCAGGACCTATAATTTTCCATATCCTGCTCTCTGACTGTTAAGTAAGGTTATTCTCTTCCATCTGAAACTGCCGAGCTCTGAATCCCAGCGATTAGAGTAATTTATACCGATTCAGAGCAAGGTGGGGAGGATCATCATTACTTTCTCTCTACTGCAAAAACAAATAGCTAGCATTCCCCAAAGCAGATGTCTGAATCTACCTCCCAGTACAATTCACAGGGATTTTCCAGTTGTTGGACTACTGCCCCAGACAGAACCAGTGAGAGCTCTGCAAGAACTGCATGGGGCATACCCAGACTTTTTAATTCTTCTTCAACAAGTCAATTGTAACTACCATTCTTACTTTATGAGCTTTTCCAAGAAACCCTCACGTTGTTAACTTTCCTACATCCATTTCTGGTTGTCTAACTCTGGTTGTCTTCTGCTGAATGACTCACAGTCCAGCAACACACTCTTGAGAATCTCAATTTTTGAACTGAAACTTCTATTTGCTGATATTGTGCTATTGCCACAGGTGCTGTCACAGCTATAATTACAGAAACCTGCCTTCTCCAGAGAATGCTATTTCCTCAGTATTAATTCACAACTGGAAAAGCATACATACATGGCGTTATGCCAAATTCTGGGCAACACAGATCTAACCAAGGACAAATTCTCAATGTACTCACTGATACCAACTCTATGTAAACACATAAGCTGGCACCTGCTCAAGAAGTCATTATACCAGAGCTTAATACCAGGTTTTCAAAATGACAAATAATTTTCCCAAGCCTCATTTGTAATTTTGGGCTAAGATGTGATTCCACATCACATCTTAGAAGAACATGATGAGCATTCCCAAGCGTGAGGAGATGTCATGCAGCAATAAATCATCCCACTTATTTTATTCAAACGCATTCAAACATTGTTGCATTTCTCAGTGGAGCACGAATTCAGTCTTTTACAGGAAGACAACGTGCATGCAGAAATCCAAATGAGCCTTTTCAGACAGAGGTGCATGCTATTCTATTAGAGAATTCTACAAAGTGAGGGTCACACTGCTTTAAAATTACAGGTTAAAATATCAGCCTTGACAAATTATTAGCATTGCAGTTAAACAAAACATCACTTCCCTTTAACCTTAAGAAGGCTTTTTCCAAGAAGGTTGCCTGCTCTTCTCCATCTCCTCACTGGTATTGGTACAGTGGTGATACTGACTACACTGGAGATGGAAATGTGAGCCTCTCTCCAGTGCATGACATAGGAGTTTACAATTGAAGTGTAAGAGAGAAGGCACAGGTGGATGAAAGGAATGTGATTACACCTGAGAGTGAGCAATGTAATGTAGCAAATCTGCTGCTGACCTGCAGCATGAAAGAGCCTGGAAGCATCATTTTAGAGACAAAATATTTAGACAGATCCCAGCTTCTACTGATTCTTGCATCAATTGCATCTACTCTCAGTTGCAGGAGAAAAGAGAATAAGCATCTCTCCTAGTTTTCTCCCTGCCCAGATCACTAGCTAGGGCTGCCTTGCTGTGCCAAACCCTTGTTCCACCAGACAAGGGGATGCTTCCCCTGACATATCACCTGCAACACAGTGAAAAAGTCCCACCTACTTCAAAGCCTGATGCAAACCAGAAGCTGCTCCTTTGTTCAACAAAAAGGCCTGCTGAAGTAAAAGAAATTTATTTTTATTTTCTTTTCATTAAATAACAACTAGTGTCTGGGATTTACTTAAAAAAGAAAAAGCCTCTAATTTCAGAGGGTTAAGGGATTTTGTCAGTGAAGTTTATTTTCTTGGTAGGGGAAGAAAACTAATCACAGAACCATCTCTCTGCTCTTCTATCTCCTCCTCATTGTTTATGCTCTCTTCCTTGTTTTGCTTAATACCCCATTCTTGAAAAACTGGGAGATTTACTAACTGTCATCCAGCCAGAGCAGCCACAAGCTGCTCTTTTGTTTCAGCAGTGAATTGAACCAGAGACCTATTCAGTGCTAGACTGCAGGGGAGCCTCACTGTAAAACTTTGGCGTTGCTCAAGGCAGCCCAGCCAATGTGCAAGTGCATGGAGGAGCCCCACCACCACGCTGCTTCTGAGAGTTGCCCATTGTTTGCTTATTTATTGCTTGCAACCCTCTTGCATCATCATCTAGGAAATAGCTTTAAACACCTACAGACTGCTGCCAACAGGCTGCGCAGAGAGCTTTCCAGATGTAACCCAAACCTGTTCTTTCCATTAAATACAGGCACGGGAATCTCCAGCTCAGCAGATTAGATAGAGCCTTACCCGCAGTCAGCTCACGTAAAGGGGCTCTCACTGTCGCTGCTTTGCATGCACTTTGGACCAAACCCCACGGTCTGACATCACCCAGCCCGGGACTCTCTGCAGACCTCCAGGAGAACGGCCAGAGCACAGGGATGGCGAGTGAGAATTGCCCCAGTCTGGGGATCGGGAACACTTCTGGAGACAGATTTCCTCCCTGCAATCCTCTATGGGCTTTATTCCTGGCTCTCCCAAACATGCTCACTGATTTCTTCAGCAAGCTGATTTCAGCCACTTTACCCATCTATAGTTTGGATTCTATATTGTGTTTTAATGCTGGTCTCAAAGGAGTACAACTGTTATAGCTGTTATGCAGCACTGTTTGTACCAGAACTGAGCTACCTTCAGAATAAACATTTAGGGAAGTTTTTCCTCTATGTATACTTTACATACACAACATTCATGTATTAAACTTTTCTCCAAGGACTCCAAGCTACCTTTTAAGGCAGAATCAGAGTATGTATTAATGGATTCCCACAACTACGGTGGAATACATCTTACCATGTTCACAACAAATCTCTAAACGTAAATGATCAACACAAAGGATCATTAGCACACAGAATTATATAACCACTGGTTGAATGCTGAAGGGATGTTAACTGTAAAAGGTATAATTGCCATTTTAAACATTTGACATTTTTAGGATTTCCTGCCTTCTAACAAACAGTCGTTCATGTGATGAGTTACAGAACTACATTCAGGAGCTGTACTTCTACTCACAGTGGCAAAACACGAGAGATATTAAACAGGCTATTCTTCTCTGCACAGAGAGGAACACACAGAAATTAAAACATGCTCGTCATAAAGAGACAATTTTAAGGACCCCATTGGTAGTCCGATGATAACCTGTTCTACGGTTGGAATGAATGCTTACATTTTAAGTTAGCATTTTATGCAACAGCTAGGACATTTTAATTGCAGATAAACATCTCGTAACCAAAAAACCACATCGGTACTTTCATTAGGTATTAAGTTCTAAATGCCAGTGAGTTAGCTTGCTTTTCAAGCAGGAATATATTTCAGTTTTCAGGATGACAGAGTCACTTGACTGAAAAAATCAATTCCACTTGCTAAAATAAGCTAACTAGTTTAAATAAATGCAGAGCTAGGACAAACAGGAAGGACATTTTTTGTTAACTGTTTATCTTAG
Source organism: Pavo muticus (assembly GCA_016647715.1). Classification (NCBI taxonomy): domain Eukaryota; kingdom Metazoa; phylum Chordata; class Aves; order Galliformes; family Phasianidae; genus Pavo; species Pavo muticus. The sequence goes on along the minus strand of JACDJE010000200.1, from coordinate 491,487 downwards.
TGCAATTGTTTTGAGTTTTGGACTTCTAACTTTATCACCAAACCACAAAAATCGCAGAAGTATTTTATTTTCTGTACTAGGAACTCTCAAGATCACATCAGTTCTCATGCAAAACTCAGGCTCAAACTGAATTTACCTGTGGTATGTTAGCTTGTGAATAAATACTATGATGGTGGGCTGGTAAAAATTCGATAGGAAAAAAGCCACATAAATTTATCACATTTACTCACTGAACTATGGAAGGAAAATGGTTTTTCTGCTTTGCAGCAAGTTAGCAAAAGCTATCCAACATGGCATTTGCTTTAAAAACTGTTGTAAGGTCTGGATAAACATGGACCATTTAGGCACAGCCAAAAGCGGTGCTTAACTCAAAAATACCCTCAGAGCTAGGATTAGATGTTTAAGCTCCTTATTCAGTACTGGGTGAGGAATAGGTACACAAAAATAGGATTCATAAGCTTCAGCACAGTGGCTCACCCTTGACCTCCACCTCCTTGAGCAGGTGGAGGACAGTCAGACATGACCCCATTGCTCTCACCCAGGCAGGTAACAAACTCCTTGCAGCATACAGACAATAGTTTTTAGGAAAAAACCACAGGCAGCCAGTTCTTTCAAATCCCCTGCCCCTTTCATCTAAAAGCCCCAGGGCTGCAACAGCTTTGCTGGCACGAAAGAAATCCATGATTGCATCCGTCCTTGGCGGGAGCCTGAACTCTGGCCTTCCCCTGCCTGGCACCAGCCACCGTCTGCAGGGCACCCTGGGGCATGCGTGCCCTGGACCCAAACTCAGGTGCTGGGGGAGAAGTAAATCATATACCATTAAATACCAAGGTAACAGGGCATACTGACTTGTAAACCTCAATGGTACAGAACTAATGCAAACCCCCAGGCAGCTGTTAATTGTTTCCGTTCCAAATATTTTAAAAATAGATGACTTATTTTTGTTATTTTACTTTGGATACTGAATACCTGACAAAATGCATTCAGCTGGCTCCTTAACACTTCTCTCCATGTGGTGACAGCACTCAGGCGTGGAGGCTGCTATGTCCCCCTCTACAGTTAAAAGATGTGTGACCTTAGAGGATAGGGTCTGTCTTAGTGCTTCCTTCAGACAGTGTAAGCTTCCAGCACTTGGCAGTGAGCGTGCCAGTGTAGCAAGAGCTCACAAACATGTGGCATTACTGATTTCCACCTTCGTGAAATTTCCTGGAAGACTATCACTTGAATGTCACAGGGTCCCCTTCTATTCTTAGGGATGGATTTTGCGGTATCAGTAGCCCAAATGAGTACAGGAAAGCTTCGCTGAACAAATTCAGCATGGGATCTGCCTCTGGGGAGGCAGCAGCTCTTTTGCCCTGCAGCCCTTAAAACAGGAATACACAATTTGGGTGTCGAAGAATTGCCCCTTTCTTAACGTCCCTAAAGAAAACAAAATACTGCAATCTTTGCCCTGTATATTTTTCTGTAGCTTGAGGTGAGCCATGCAGGTGACTCTTGTTAGAACACAGCAGGCAGCTTCCCACCCAGCACACTGCTTTTGTACTACATCTTGCTACCAACAGCATCCCAACATGGGACACACTTTATGCATGGCTTACGAGTTTGTTGTTGTTTCTGATATTTTTTTCTTTTCTTTTCTTTTCTTTTTTTTACAGTTCAAAAAGAATCTTTCAACTCAGTGTTACTTTCACAATTTAGTTAGGGAAAGGGGCAGGTAAAATCTACTACCTGCAAAAAAATAAAAAAATCAGTTAACAAAGCTCCTTTATTTCCAAGTGTCATCTTGGACAAAGCAAGAGGCGCAGTTTTTTTCCTGCGTTCATTCAAACACCACAGAGACAAACTTGTGGCTGTCACTAGCAAAATTCCCATAAATTTAAATAAAAATAAGACTTTAATGGGACATACTAGCTTTTGGATCATTAGCAATGCAAATAGCATGCAGACACCTTATAAAGAAAAACAGCTTATTAACTTTGCTGGGAGCCATATTTTTCACACTTTATTGGTGGAAAATAAGGTGTATTTCTAGCAGGTTCTTCAAAGGAATAGTGCCTTGCCCATAAACGTCTGTGCGTCTGTTTAGTAAAGTGGAATGTGAATGTCTGTGAAACCAAAGTGAAAACATGGGGCTATGGAAAATATACAACATACATATGAAGATCAATTCTAAACTTCTACATTCCCAAAGAGTTCAGATGTTACTATTTTCAGATATACCTACAGTTTTATTTTATCTCATTCATAGTTTGAACAGCTTCAAAAATATGCTTAGGCAGACTAGGGAATCTAAACAGAAATCCACTGGAAGGGAAGAATAATTTCTTTCTTTTCCTGTCTTTCATGACATCTGTTAACTGCAAATAACATACTATTGCACTGTAGTTTTCCCTAAGACTCCAATGTGGAAGACAGTGATCTCTCATATTATTGAGAAACAATTAACTTCGGACAAAAAAAAAAAAGAAAAAGAAAAAAAGTGTCTGCTATGTTCACAAAAATTAGCGTTTCAGAGATCAACACTGCTCTTATGGAAATTGAAAAAGGTCTCATTAATTTCACAGGGTGAGAAGTGGTCTCAAAAATCCTAAATATGTTTTACAAATAGAAATCATCTTGTTAATAAGCTGGCATGTGAACCCATTTTTTTCCAGCAGCTAAGCAGCTTGTGGCTCGCTTTTATTCTTTTGAACACAATTAGCAAAGCACTCCAGCAGCTGAATAGACCTATTCATTTGAAAAAATTATTCCCTGGCAGAGTTTTAAGAAATCTCCCCCAAACTTTCTCCCATTCTGGTGCAGTCAGAAGAGACACAAAAGCCTGCTCTGTCATTAATCTTGCCTGGCTATGTCTGAAAAACACAAGTGGGACATACACTGCTGAATACATTACATTTTTACCATCTCTCTCAGCGACATGACTGTATTGCTTACTTCTCTCAACGCTTATCTTAGCTGGTATATAACTGTAATTAAAAGGCTGACGTAAGAAATACACACGGGGAAGAGTCTGGCACGGATGTTGTGGATGGGATGATAAACTTTATGAGCACAGCTACCTCCCACGTAGCTTTTGTAGTTAACTGTTGGAGCTTGAACAGTTCTGATGCTGATCATTTCTCATTTCAGAAGGCTAAAACCAAAAAATAACAGACTTGCCCTTTCTAAAAGGTAGTAGCATCTCGCTGATCTAATTAATCTATGTAGCTCTGACTCTGTGCTCATTCTTTCAGTAAGATTTACACGTAAGTTGGGCAGCAGTTCCCTCCTCCTGCAGCCCATTTTCAGCGCTGCAAAAAGGTCTGTGGATAGGATAAACCCCACGCATTCACCCAGCAAACAATACTGTCATGTAGTTAACACGGCAGAAATATTTAATTAGTTGCACTTTCGGCTTTTAAATGAGAAGAAAAAACAAGCCATGGGTGGTCTGTAACCTCAGAAGAGCAAATATCCCAGGCTGTAAAATCATCCCAGCTCAGAATACTGGGTTAGATTTACAAAAAGCGTTTATTGAATGCTAGGCCTGAGTTAAGAACAGAAGATGCATTAAGAACTTCCAAACTGCACCGTACTGCCAATTCATTATGTGTTCATCATTATTTAATAAAAATGGCTTATGCATATACTTTAACTGAAACGCTATTTATTCATAAACATTTTTAACTAGAGTATCTGTTGGGCGTTATGCACACACCAATTCAAAGACAGTTTCAAATTCTTCTGTCAAGTAAAAGCATGCAATTCCCACTGCTGTCTAACCTAGGCTACAGGTCTGCAAGCAGAGCTAGTCCCATATTTTGCCGTTAAACCAAGGGTCTCAATTGCTCCAGAAAGCCCAGGACATTTTGCTGTTAATATCTTGGTAATAAATCAATATTAGAAGTGATTAAAATGCTGAAGTGTAACAACATTAAAGCAATTCTATTGTCTCTATGCCTGAACTCTGTATCTGAACAGGTTTTTGGAAATAATCCCACTTTGGGTACATTTTTATAGAAAGCCGCCTCTAAGTAAGCAATAAATAAAATGGGTCAGGCTTTCTACCAAAAACGTTGTGCTTCTTGAAATCATGCAACAGGGTAGTGCAGGCAGGGAACACTATCCTCTTCAACTACTGCCTATCCAGATTATTCTAAGATAACTTCTCAGAACCTCTTCATATCCCTTAAATTTCACTGCTGTTTTGTTAAAAAGTGCTTAAGGAAACAACTTCTTACAAAACAGAGATTCCCTGACAGAGAAATTGCCTTTTTTACACCTTCCTGCTCACTCAAAAGATGCAGATTCTTTTACTTTCCCCACCATCACAGTGCAACACCCCTGCAAAAACAACAGCAATTTCTGACATGGAAAAGATGTATCCAGAGCACACTTCCTGATTTTTTTCCCACTTATTTCTGTGTGATTTCACAGCTGGAGATGAGGATGACCAACATTCTTTGACCTGACAGTCCTCCAAGGGCCACATGTGTTCTCCAGTCCAGCAGTTTGACAGCTGCTGTTTTAGGACTTTGCCCTTTCTGTCTCCCTTATCTTTCCTTCTGTCATCTGGTTATTTTCCATTTTTATGATATTGTTTTTTACTAGATAATAATGCCTTTAGGATTAGTGCTGGCAAGAGGCCAGGACAAAATGGCAGCGCTAACTACTTTTGTTTGAGTTAGAGTCACTATGAGATAATTTAGGCCATAGATCCAGGGCCCACTTTTCCCATAACACTGCAAAAATCCACACAGAGAAGCAGAAACACTAAATGCTTCAAATCCAAATTTCTCTGAATTTGTCCTCTTGGAACACAGCTTGCAGAAAAGGATGAGGATTATGTTTCAACACCCGCTGATAGGACTTGAGATAGCTGTACCACAGATCGTCTTTCCCCACAGGTTTTGTTTCGAGGAGCAGAATCCAGCAGAGAAAATCTGTCTCTGTCACTTCCCAGCCCACTCAGCTGAATGACCTCTCCCCAGAGAGCTTCCCTTGGAGAAAACAGCCCTGGTCAGCACGCTTTGAGGCTAACATTGCCACTTTCCTCCTATGTTGCCAAAAGAAGTACTGTTAATGAGGTGTCTGTCCACTACACACATATCCTTCAGAGAGGAAGGAACTGGCCCTCAGTTTAGTTTTTTATTTCTCCTTGAAATGTTTCCCCTCTCAACATGGCAGCAAGACAATCAGTTAAGGGAACATGAGCCATCTCTTTCTCACTGTCAAAACTGGGAAAAGGCAAAATCCATCATAAATGGTTTTGCACCAGAAATCTTATAAAAATTCACGTACATCCATGTATGTAGCACACACACAGTGTTTTTGTTATATTCAACCCAAGGCTAGTGCTCTTAAGTTGTATTTCCCCACTATGTTGGAAAGCTGTGAAAAAGCAGTTGTGGGAGAGTTTGTTGTATACATGTTAAGCATCCAGTACCAGGATATTCTGCCCTGCTTTTCCTAACTTCTTTTCCCCATAGCCAAGACTGGTAGCTCCTAGATGGGAGCCCAGAATCCGTACAGCCTCCACCAGGAGTTTCCTGCAAGTCAAGAATTGCCATTTCAGTCAAGAGGAAACTGCCGTGTGTGTAGATAAATCATGAGTCCTCCCTCTGTTCTCCCTTCCCCTCTGAGAAGAGTTCAAAAAACCAAGTGGCAAAGAAAGAGGGGGTAGACAAGTAGAACTATCAGCACTGGGAGCCCCGTGCCACTGCCTGGCAAAGGCTGATATTTCTGGGCACAGAAGCGGTTGGAACAAGGCAAAAGGCTCAGGAACCCAGGTAGGAAGAGGATACATGATGAGGCGGCCCTCTGAGCTAAACAGAAGGTTGATGCTGAGGCAGTGGGGAGCCAGGCATCCCTGCAGCTGCCCTGGGACTTCCAGGAGCATGGCCAACACAGAAATCTGATTATATAAGCAAGCACAGCCTGAGGAAGAAGGACTTCCAGCAGCAAGTACAAAAATGTTGAAGGAGTCTGCCCAACAGCCAGCTTGCAAAATCTCTCCCTGTTGGCACTGGGGGGTACAATGGATGCAATTCTGCTTGACCATACCACAGCTTTTATCTGTCCAGTGGCCTTAACTCAGTACCTATGCTGAACTGGCTCAAGGTTTGCAGAGGGCTCCCATCCTACAGAACAGCAAAGCTTGCTGATCCAAATCGTCTTCCCTAACACAGCCTGCCATCCACAAGCTGGGCAGACAGAATCCTGAGCTCTCAGCAGTTTAAGTTTTCTTTCATCTGGGAAAACGTCATACTGCTTGCACTAGAAATGCCAGAAAACATTGCGACTGAGACTCTTCAAGGGTGACTGGATCTTTAATATTCAAATTTGCATTTCTCACCAACCACAACCAAGAACAAATGGCAGTTTTTCAAGATACATGTCTTGCTAAGTGACATCTGCAAAGAGGCAAGTAGAGGGAAAATGGAGGAACAGCACAAATTAGTTCCATGCATTGTTCAGAACACATTTAGTAGGTTCTTCAGTGTGTAGCACCTTGAACTTGCCAGCTGGGATTTCTCTGGTAATGTGAGACAAAGAATGCTAACAAAAGATTATTTTCCTACACTATGAAAGCTCCATTTTTACAACACAAGCCACTGATGTGACTTCAATCAAGTAAATCCACGCTTTTGCTCTGAGCTAGAAGATGATACCACCACAGGGGAGAGAGACACAATTCTTAAAGAGCTGAGGTAGGTATCTACGCGGAAGCTGGCAAATGAGAGTTTTGTGTTGCTTTCTTGAATTTAGAGCATAAATTCCCTCAAGTCTTTCTTTAGGAATGCTCTGGACGTCTCTCTCTTGTTTCTTTCAGCCAAGATAACAGCTTTCAAGCAAATTCAGCCTTTCTGCAGAATATTAATTTCATAGTCTACTTCCCAGCAACATTTGAATTTGCTTGAAAAACAGCATAATATACCGCTTTAGTTTATGAAGTCAAAATTTTGCCTGACTTCATGGGTTCACTATTCCTCTCTTTGTAGGCATATATAATAGCAAAAAAAGTTTTGTCTCACACTTAACTACAAAAGATTAAAGCTTTTTCCCTGACAGCCATTATTCCTAGTGAACTGTTCATTTTACAGCCCTCCCTTCCTACAGCTGAAGACTGATCAAACTCTCTTCAAGCAAAATCTCTTTCTTAACGTATTTGGGAAGTTTATTCTCCAACACATAGAACGTAGACTGTCAAGGAAATGTTTAGGATGAGCCAGAAGTGGCCATAGACAATGGTGCGCAGACCTAAACACATCTATTCTAGCTGCTACTTGCTTTATCCTCAGGGAAGAAAGAGAAAAAAAGCATTATGTAGGCAGCGGCTGGTTTTTTAGAACTGAACACAGGTGTTTCTGTTCTGAGGAGGGCTTACTGTTACTTTTGCTTTAAGAGTGAGTGTTACTTGAAAGAGATGCTAATACCTGAAGAAGCCTGTTGCCAAGTACTTACATAGTCATCTTCACGCAGACCTTGCTTCTGAACAGAACTTTTCACTTCTAGGGAAAACTTCTCAAACTCAGGCTTCACAGTCCTCAGCAGAGTGATTGTTTGGAGGTATAAGTATGCCTTCTTTGCTTCAAGGTCATGCTTGTCTCCTCTCCTCCAAGAGCCATTTCCTAAGGGAAAAACAGGCACATTTTCAGCTCCAAACTAGGTTTCACTGAAGGACCACCTTCCTTTTTCCATCCAAATGTCCCCTTCCCCGAACTTTAGGCAGATGGCAGAGTACAAGGGAAAAGTGAACCTCCTCCAAGAGCTGGAAATCAGGCAGTGAGGAATGGCTGATGGGAAGTAAATGTGCAAATGGAAAGACAGCTTTACTCCCATGCTGTGCTTGCTTATTTTTAAAGGGTGGGCTGAAGTCTAAATACGATGAGAATACATCTCAGAGCAAAGAACAAGCCAGATTTTGAACACAGAGATTTAAGTTACAACAAGTGAGGGTGGATTTGACCGCAAAGTTTTTATTTCATGTCACCTCATTGGCAACACTATTCAGTCCTGGGCAGTCAGAAAGGCTCCAGTAAAGTCAATAGTATGATCACCCTCAATGGGAGGCAGATGCTGTATCTACTTCTCTGACAGCTCTCCTGCTGCAGTCAAGGAGAAAACCCTGTGTGCAGCAGCTGCCAGTGCATCACTTTTCTTAATGGAAAAGAAATACTTACAAACAATTGGAATTCTGTGCCTGTGCTTCATTTGCCTGTTTTTAGTCACAGAAGGGAAATAATTTAACTCAGAATACCAGTAAAGTAATCAGAATTTTAAAAGCAGGACAGTTGACTAGCTGCTACATAGCAGAAAAATCCTTCTGTCTAATGAGCACTGATGCTAAGAGATCCTGAAACTTCAGTCTAAAGCTTCATGGGATCAGTGAAAAGGTTGCCCTGGGTCAGATTCCGTGCTATTTTGCATAAAAAATTAATAAAAGAGAGAACAGTGATAGCCCTAAGCAGTGTGCCTTTAAATACTTAGAAATAATTAAAAGCTAGACAAGCTTTTTATTTTTGGAACAACAGTGAGAAACTCCCTGCCACAGCTAAATGAGCAATGATGAAGACTAATGCTAAGCCCCAAAGGCAACCAGGAAGCACACATGACCTTGAGATAAGAGTGGATGTCGCTACTTTGGTTGGTTAGAGGACCATGATGCTGACTGAACTAAAATAAATAAATGCTTGGGGAACTTTGTGCTTAAAAATAAATAAATTATTATTATTATTATTTTTAGAAAAGGAAGATGCTAATGGCCTAGCGACAACAAGAGAGACAAGAGAGTGCAGGTGTCAAACCCTCAGTGATGTTTACATGGCACCACAGCCTGCAAGGAGCATCTGTGGGAGAGCAAATTCATGTACAAGACCCATCAGGTGCTCCTAAAGCAGGAGAATACTGAGCTTGTGTTCTTCCCCCAGTATCCCAGGTACTGCTGCTGGGATTTTGTTCTATTAAACAAAAACAAACAAAAAAACAACAAGCAGTAAAGGTAATGGAAAAATTGCTCTGCTTCCTCAAAGAGCATGGAGAAAGCAATGAGGGACTTGCATCTCTCGGGAGAAAAACTCTTTCCTCGTGGTGATTTTGGATCAAAGGCAGCTCCCGTTACACAGCATAGGGTAGGGGGACCAAGCCCAGCTGTGCCCTGAGAAATACTCTCATTAAATGGAAACACTTTTGCCTCTCTTTCACCCCAGGAAAGCCTTACTTATCACAGCTCAGCATCAGCAAGGACTGGTCAGGAGCAGTATTTTTTTTTCCCACCGGCTATTTTTTGCAGCTCTTTCATCCTCTTACAAAGAAACTCAAGAAACTTGATTTGGTTTAGGGTCAAAATTACATGTATCAGGACTCCGTTTGTCAGACCAGGTGGAAACACTGGACAGCAGCTAATATCCTGCAGCACAGTTTTGCCCTGAGAGGCAGCACTGCTTCCTTCCTTGCCAGTACCGAGTCCTTCTTACTGCTTTCGAAAAAGAAAGAAATGGGAAGATACAAAAAGGGATACAAACCTTGCTGGAACCTTAAAGCTGAAAAACCTCTGCCCCAGTTAGGTACCTGCATTTTGGAGGTGCAGCGCTTGAAAAGTATGACAGAGATTGTAACGTGGAGGGGTTTGATATGGCTTTGCGCTTACAAAGGCAGACTACTAAGAAGAGTGGGTCCACATTAAACAAATGATAGTGCTGTTGGAATGTGAATAAATTTCTGTCTTGGGCATTATACATATTTATTTTTAAAAATACTGACACTGGGAACAAGAAGTTACACTTGCACAACAGAGTTCCTAAAATAATTTCCATATTTAAATTCCTTCATGCATTGTTTTGTGGGACGTAGTCTTGCCACAGTACTTATCTGCAATTATTGCTGTCTTGGCATTAAATATGTCTGCTCTTATGAAAAATTAAAAATATTCAGAACAGAGGGCAACAACAAACTGCAACATGGTCATCTGAGCTTAAAGAGAAAATGCCAATCGTCTGTCACATCCACTCTTAAATCATGTGCCTCTTAAAATTCCAGCACCTCTTGCCACTGGGAACAAGGAATTCACAGAAAATGTCTCTACATTTCTCTACCACATTTGCTTCCTGCGTGCAGTGACCACCTCATGTCAGTTTCCAACAGTCATTTTGCTCCTCATTGGAAAAATTTGCAAAGAAACAGAAAAAATGATTAAAAGAATTATTCCATGGAAGCATCAGGGAATTTCTGACAACACAGACAGGAGGTAGATACTTGTAATTTATCCCTTGGAAAAGCTACAAGTAGACTGAACTAACTGTAAAGCAAAGGAGGAGGATGCTGAGACCTCCAAGACAAATGGGCACATCCCTGCTGGGGGCTTTTGCAACACTGCCTCCTAGTAAACACCATCCTGAAAGACAATGCAGCAGCATACCTCCTGCAGCTGCTGCTCTTACATGAGCAACTCCTGCTCCAAGAGGACCTCTACAACCCAGCCAGTCACTCTGCTTGCTTCATCCAAGGTAACAAAATCACCACTTTTAAGGCGCAATTCATCTAGGCCATTTCAGACACTTCAGGATGAGGTGGAATCACCATCCAGTAGTGCCTACTTTCTCCTGTGACTCCAAAGGGAGCCCAGCTCATACACAAACTTGTACTCGGGGCCAGATGAATCACTTCTAATGAAATTTTACTCTCTGAGATGAAATACAGCAGTAGCATAGCAGTAAGAAGCACTAGCAGCAGCCAGAGGGATTATATGATCAGTGGTTTCTAGGCACAAGTGAAATCAAGTCTGCAAAGTTCCCACAGTCTGCAGAAGGCCTGAAACTTCAGAGTTTTGTGACTATTGATACACATAAACCTTCACCTTTTTAGACTGGTCCTGATTGAAGCTGCAATGACAAATGGTTCACTTATGACACAAGGGATGAAGTCACTCTGAATTTCAGTCAGCTAACAGACCACCTTGACTTGAACCATTGGCTTTGATCTTGCTCTGCAAATTTATCTTTTAGTTATTGAAGTAATTTCCTTATTGGCTGGTAGAACTTGGCACTTCCTTAGCTAACTCAGAAGACACATGTAGTGCTATCTTTACTTCTTTAAATATCCACAACTCTGAATTTAAGCAGTTACACATTACACATGTTCATTATAGAGCTTTTCAACAAGCAGCTCTGCTTTTTTTTAAAAGCATCTGAGGTGATAGATGGATAATGAAGCTTATGCAAGAGAATTTAACTTGCAATTAACTGACTCATTAAACAAAATGCATCATCTTTTTGTGAATATCGTTTTTTTTTCCTGTTTATCAGCTTTTCAAGGATTGAAAGAAAACAAGTTTTCCTTCTTTCACAACTCCCACCTGGTTTTCAATTCAAAATGAATCTGTTATTGAGCTGGATTAGCTAAGGCAGGCTGCAGGGGGAAAAATATTTTCTCTGCACCTGCAAAAGAAGCTGCTCTGTTCAAAAGCCACTTTGACACTTCAACAAAATCTAGTTCCCAGACAGAAACTTCCCTCAGCTTCAGCCATCTGACATTTTTTAAAACTGTCAGTAAGCACACTGTTCCAGTATTGCCTTCCATTTAACTGAGGCAGCAGAGAAAAGGTTTAGTCACTACCATGCATTGCCATAACAACAGATGTAACTGAACAGGGATGTATTTCAAAAAGCAAACGTATTTAATTTTTCAGTTAATTTGACACATCTTGTCATATTTATTTGGAATGAAGTAATTTGCTCTTATCTATCCAAACCTAGTACATTTGGACAGTCTGTGCTTTTGCTTGCCAGTGCTTTCTGTTCAACACAACAGTGCTGAACAGTTTTGCACATACAGTTTGTGATCAAAAGTAAACAGGACGTATGGAATTCCTAGCATAGAAGTGACTTCTGGAGACCCTGGATCTGCAGCCACACATTCCCACTGCCAGCCCTCATGCCTCCTCTCAGCTGGCCGCATGGACTAGGGCACACCAGACAGCGAGGAGAGCCCCTGCCCTGACATCTGGCAAACACAAGGCTGGGGATGGCACAAGCAGCCCAGTGCTGAAATGCACACTGCAGTGTGAGGTGCCAATATTTGGCTGCTTAATGTGTCTTTTTGGTGCTGTCTCCCCCAAAAGCAACCAAATGAATAATGCCTGTAGTGTATATCCTAGAATCACAGAAAGGCTTGGGTTTTGAAAGGACCTTAATGACCTTTTAGTTCGGAGTCCCTCTTGAGGGCAAGGACACTTTTCACTACACTAGGCTACCCAAAGCCTCATCCAACCCAGCCATGTTCACATCTCCAGGGATGGGGCATTTACAGTTTCTCCGGGCAGCCTGTGCCAGGGCCTTCTGACCCTCTGGGTAAAGAATTTCTTCCTCATATCTTATCTAAATATACTTTCTTTTAGTTTAAAACCATTCTTCAGTACCCTGTATTCCATTCAGTTGCAATTTCTGCAATGTCATAGCCTAAGTAGAAGGTAACTGCAAAGACAGGGAGAAATGATGGTGCATTTAGTATAGCACGTTTTGAGACTAACAAATCTAAAAATATTAGCAGGCTTACAAAAGACTTTGCAATATACTCAGGCAGGAAAAACATTACCATATGATGAGCTGTTGAAGAGTTCAATATTGAAGAAAGCATAGTCCCCATTGGTCATTCCTTGCCGATGAGCAGCCAACATGATGTTCCTGATTGTGTCACCGCTGGCACACATGATTACAACTGGTGGAAGAAAACAGAAAACACAGATAAGAAAGAGTTCAAGAACTTTATGGAACAGATTCTTTAGCATGAATGCTGCCAGAGACAGTGACCTGAGCTGTCCTCCCAGTGTTGCAACAAACATGACAACATAAAGAACAAACAAAGTTAATTACCCAAACTGCTAACAGAAGACAGGCATCAAACACAGAGTGATATTTTACTCGCATCTCCTCTGAAAATAATTAAGTAGAGCCATACATTATCCAATTTTCTTACTCCTGCAGCATATGATAAGTTCTGCCTTCAAATTTCCTCAATTATATGTATTTGTAGAGTTGGTTGCAACCATAAGCCTTAGTTATTACTTCAAAGTGCGCATAAGGCAATCTGAAGATTAAGTAGTAAGATACAATGCCATTACCAATTCTACTGAGTTGTTTGGTGTAGAATTTTACCTACACTCATGCTATCTAACATTTAGGTACCTAGTCTAGAATTTGTTGCTCTATGATGATAATACAGAGGCAACGCTTCTGCAGCTGTTTCACTCCATCCTTTGACAGCTTCTAGGGATTCTGTGGTACAAATCTGCTCAAGACATGACTTTATCTTCAACAACTATGTGACAATCCTAGTCAGCCACCTTTGATGGGACACTTAACATTCATGTTAAATGAGCTTCATTTTTAGGCTCAGAAGACTAAATGTGGATACGAGATTAAATGCCACAAAGCCTTATTTATGATGGACTAGAAGCTAAACAGGGGCTTTGTGCCTACAAGTCCCAAAAGCTGTGCTCCATGCAGGCGCTGTGCCACTGTGACAACCCAGTGGGATGAAAGCTGTGACAAACATCTGGGACATGACCATCAGCCCTCAGCCCTGCAACCCAGCTCTCTTTCTGCCTGGCAGGGGCCAGGAATGGAGACAGCACATGGAATTTTTGAATACTCAAACAGCTGCCATTGATCTTCAGCAGTAAAAAAGACCTTCAGGCAAGAACCTGAGTGTGCAAGCCAAATCCACAGTGTCTCACCCTGAAAGATTTTGCAGCAGGGGCTTGGGAAGTCGAAGCAGAGATCTAATGTCCATCCAGCCCAGCACTGTCCAACAACCTCCACGCCAGTGGGCTGGTCTGTCCTAGATCCCTCCACATATTAATGTTTGAGCCACTGATGTCATCAAGCCCTTGATGTCATCTATCTGGACTTCAGTAAGGCCTTTAATACAGTCCCCCACAATATCCTTCTCTCCAAATTGGAAAGATATGGATTTGATGGGTGGACTGTTCAATGGACGAGGAACTTGTTGTGAGATCAAGTCCAGAGAGTGGTGGTCAATGGCTCAATGTCTGGATGGAGATCAGTAATGAGTGGTGTCCCCCAGAGATCAGTGCTGAGACTGACACTCTTTAATATCTTCATCAGCGACACTGACAGTGGGATCAAGTGCATCCTCAGCAAGTCTGCTGATGACACCAAGCTGTGGGGTGCAGTCAACACACCAGATGGATGGGATGCCATCCAGAGGGACCTAGACAGGCTGAGCAGTGTGCCCAGGTGAACTGCATGAAGTTCAACAAATCCAAGTGCAAGATCTTGCACCTGGGTCAAGGTAACCCCCACTACCAATACAAGCTGGAGGATGAAAGGATTGAGTGCTGTTCTGACAAAAAAGACCTGGGAGTACTGGTGGATAGGAAGCTGGACATGAGCCAGCAATGTGCTCTTGCAGCCCAGAAGGCCAACCGTATCCTGGGCTGCATCAAAATAAGTGTGGCAAGCCGGGTGAGGGAGGTCCTGCCCCTCTACTCCGCACTGGTGAGGCCTCACCTGGAGTACTGCGTCCAGATGTGGAGTCCTCAGTACAGGAGAGACACGGACCTGTTGGGGTGCATCCAGAGGAGGGCCACAAAAATGATCCATGGAATGGAACACCTCCGCTACAATTACAGGCTGAAAGAGCCTTAAAGAGGGTAGATTTAGGTTGGATATAAGGAAGAAGTCTTTTAGAGTGAGGGTGGTGAGGCACTGGATGGCCAAGAGATGCGATGGATACCCTGTCCCTGGAGACTTTCAAGGTGAGGCTAGATAAGGCCCTGGGCAACCTGACTGAGCTGTGCATGTTCCTGTTCATTGCAGAGGAGTTGGACTAGATGGCCTTTAAAGTCTCTTCCAACCCTAAGAATTCTATGATTCTATATCTCTAATGTGTTTTTAGAGTAACAATGATGACTGAAAAGTCACTTTCCCAATCTGGTCAGGGGAAACTATGCTCCTTGCCACCCTATCCCCCTGCAGGTAGAAAGCAGGAACTCAGCAACAGGGAGAAAAACATCTTTTGCACGGAGCACGTTACACCATAAACATTTATATGCATTTACAGGACTATCAGTATGAAGCTAGTGATAAGAGACTGTTGCAAAGTGTTTTGTCATTGCGTGCTTTGTTACTACATCCTATATTAAGGTTGTAAGATGTCGGGATGACTACACGCATGTTTCCAAGAATTCTGTCAGGCATGGCAGGGCTCAAAAATTGCAATAATGAATTCAAATATTTTCACTCCCATGATAAATATGAATCAGAATCATATTCAACTTTCTTGGTTATAAGTGTTTGCTATTATAAGAAATTAAGATTTGGCCTATTTGGCCTTTTTACTCAGACAATGAATCTTCTCTCATCACTCTCTGGTTGGATGCCATCACAGGCATAAAGTTTCAGAAGCACCACTGGCGTGAATCACGTTTGGTATATCCCCACATATCAGGAGAACAATACCATGCAAAGTTCTATCCTACTGACCATCACAGCCAAGTAACGTAACAATTTCCAGAGCAGCAGAGCAAGGCATATTTCATGAGCATTGTGAGCCATATTAGCATGAAGTAAAAGAAGAAAGAATTTCTTGCAATGAAATTTGGACCAAATCTTTTCCAGATGAACATCAGGAACAAATTTGTCTTACTGTTCCTAATTTCAGGATAGGTGAGAGATTTCCTTTTGTAATGTTTCCTTGCTGCTCTCCCAACTCTCCCTTGACTTTGCCCGTGGAATTCACGTCTATCTTAGAACTGTAACCTGCAGATGGAATCAAAGAGATTTCCATATCACCAGTGAAAGATTTTGAGCAAGTGGAAT